>NDGN011166842.1:0-15315 GCA_002564285.1 Tympanoctomys barrerae | reverse complement strand
CAAAAGCAGACCTGTAGGGTTTTCATCCTCACAATCTTTACTACAAAAATTTCTCTTTAACTTAATCCAGCGTAATTTCAGTTTTATTTTACAGATTATATTTTAAGAATCCTCGTTACAAAATCATCTTCCTTTCTGCACATCCTAGAGTTCGTCCTGCACACTCCAGTATAGGAAGCCATAGAGAGAAAAGCTTTTGGACCTCAACTCAGTTCTCTTCCAGTCAGTAGCTGCGGCCTGCAGAGAGATGCTCACAAGCAGCCCACGAGCCTCGCGGGATACATGAGCTGTGCGTGGAAGACTCCCTTCCCACCGAGCCCAAGCAGCGTTCCCTGCTTTCACGGGCTCAACACCAAATGCTCCCAACACTGGCAACAATACCAGTTTGGCAGATTATATGCTTGCTGAATGTTTGTTTCTCCTCCTACTACTGGAGTTTTGGCAAAAAAAAAAATGCTAACCAGTTTATTATATACTATTTTTTACCTGAATGTATCAAGTTAATCAAATTTTTGCCATTTGAAATTGCTAGCTTGACAAATTCGTTTCATTTATTTTAAAGAGAAAATAAACAATAAAGACCATGCAGAGTTTCAAAATAAGATGATGGCCTATTAACAGTGGTTACTGTATCACATATGGTTATCCTCAGATTGGCTGCACAGATTACTAGATATAAGCATGCAAAGTTAATCAAATAATATCAGCACTGTTCCTTTCAATGAACTAATAGAAATTAGTAGCACAATTATCTTAGCTATCTTGTGCGTGCCCTTTCTTTTTTCCATTCCCACATCCCTTTTTTCTTCTTTTGAGCAGGATTTTACCATTCCACTGTATCTGTGATGCCCTTTGGCTCTTATTTCCTTTCCTTTCTCACACTAGGGAGACACACGCGGCTCTGATGTATTTCACGTACGAGTATGTTCTACAGCTGAGCCATTTATAGTACTCCATCCTATAAAAACACCGCATCATTTTTTAAAAATCAATTCCTTAGTTGATGGGTTTTGGGCTGTTTCCAAAATTCAGTAGTACAAATTATCTTTAACAACTTTTATTTAGGTCATTTGATTTTTCTTTATTGCTCTACGGAGCTCTTTGCAGAAAGTACTGCATATAGACACTAACCAGTTATCAATTATACTTGTTATGAAAATGCTATAATGAAATTTTATTTGTATTTGAATGATCTCTCTCAAGAATACATAAAAGGGATCTTTTCTCTAATGTTTATTTTGCCTTTTCTGTGATCAGACATGACAAATTTTGTTTTCATCTGAAAATGAGGGGAAACACCAGGGTAATAACAAGGATCATTGAGCTCATTACAGCTCTAGCTTAAAATATCCACTGAAATTCTTTGTTTGGATCAATTTTGTGGCACATGACATAAGACTATTCCTACTAAAATCTTGATTCTTTTAAATAAGTTTTTTTTTTCTAAATATAGTAATGTTTTAAAAATCCTTAGTATAGAGGATTGGTTGCTCAAAACTTTGAAGTTCTATATTCCTAAATTCTGGGACTCTATTAATATGTTTTCTGGTCAATCTTTGATCCCCTGACAATAGGAAATCTTTATAGATTAGTGCAGTAGATTTCAAACTTTATGGATTCAGCATTCTTTTACAACCTTGAAAATTATCAAGGATCCAAAACAGCTTTTATTTTTATGAAATATATTTATTTCCATTTAATGTATTTTAAACTGAAATCACCACTTTCCATATCATTAGCAGTTCAATTAAAAGAGCAATAATAAATTCATCACCAGTTAACATTTCTAACATATTCTATGAAAAAAATCCTTAGTACCAAAAGAAGTAGAGATTGTTTAACATTTCTCCAAATCCCTTTAATAAAAGCTGCTAGTATCTCACATTTTTCATATTTTACTTTGCCGGCTATATATTTATCTGTCTTCACTTAGATATATAATCTTAAGTATGATATTTTCATAGATGTTTTTCATATACTTGTGGACACTGTTCTTTGAAACCATACAAACATGCCAAGTGGTTGTTTCTGAAGATAGTTACAATGTTAAATCTAAAACTGCACATGAATTTACTATACTCTGTTCCATTAAAACTTACGGTCTACCATGTGTTTGGGTGGACCTGCAGCTCATGCTTATTTTAGTCATTGGTACATTGATCATTTGGAAAATACAAATGCTCTGAATTTAGAGCTTGCTAAAGCCAATACATCACATTACACAAAATCCACATTTTGCCTTCTTTCAAATTACTGCTCATCAATCTGAGCAGCCTTTTAATTATTTTGAAGGTGATAAGCACAAAGAGCCAGATACAGGTTTTCCAAGATGATTTTTTGAGCTTAAAAATTTGACTTTTTGAACTAAGACTAAATATTTTCACATATTTCCTTGAAGTGATAAAAAGAAGTGTCGCAAGACTCTCCTGCCCATGTCCCTGGGAGTAAGGGTCCTGGCCTGTCAGTTGTCCCTAACATTCCAGGGCTGGCTGAGGACACGAGTGACCCTGGGAGCAAGGCCAGACAGCTGCACCCTACCTGCAGGGTGGCTTCCCGTGTGCGCCCGCACTCCAGGTGGGCTTTCCAGTCTGTCCCGTAGGACACCAGAGGAGGTCCACTTAGGGTCAATACAACATCCTTAAGCACAATGTCTTAACTGGGGGTTTGCATGCCAAGGATGAGCACACCAGCCACGTGGCATGGTTTGTTACCAGCACCCTGGTACATACCCACAAGCAGCAGCATTTGCATCATCACTACAAATGCTCAAAAATGGAAAATTCAAATAATGACATAATTTTTGCATGGTATTGAAGTATGAACCCAGGGGCCGACACTGAGCTGGCTCCATAGCACCGCACGCACCACCCTCCTCTGAGAGGCAAGCTCCCAGGAAGCTCTCCCCGCTGACTTGAACTCATGGGCCCAAGGTGCTAGGACTGCAGATGTGCGCCCCCAGGCCCAGCTGTTATTTTGAGATTGTTGTGCATATACACTTCATAAATCTTCCTCCATGTCTTCAATAATCACCAAGATTTTACACAATACTTTAAAAATCACTGTATAGTAAAGGAAGATCCTGCTGTAGTGTTGTTGCTGGTGTGGGAATGTTAAAATGCATGAAGGGATTATCAATGAGTATAAATTTTACACAGAATTTATGACCCCACAATTTTATTAAAGTAGTCTCTGCCATTAGTGGTATTATTCTAAAGACATTCATCTCTGCTGCTCCTTCTTTACTAGAAAGATATGCATCTCCACTGGTTTCCAAGATGTTCATGTCAGCACTAATGGTCCACCTCCGTGGCTGTCATGAGCAAGAAAAATGAAATTAAAATTAAAAACTAAAAAAGAAGACCATGAAAGGAGACCAATGTCACTTCTAAGGTAGAATTTTTAACCATACTGAGTCTAATGAGATGTCTCATTCTGTAACTGAAAATAGTGAGTGAGCACAGGGGCTACAAGAGTTTCCTAGAAAAATAAATCCTGGTTAGGAGTCCATACTGACTTTATCTGTCCTTCTCAGTGTCCTAGTGTTGTATTATTTCTCTTGCATTGATCTGTCCTGTCAAAATAATATGTACAAATGTCATCAATAATTTTCAAGACACCTTCCATGGCCTTTTTCATTTCTATAATTCACCACATCTCATCACTACAATACAAGATTGTGTCTTTCTCCCTCTCCCTGATCTCCTTGCTGCATTCATTCTTTTAAAATAACAATTAGCAAGTAGATCATCTGAAGATAGTTAAGGATTCTTTTAAATTCTATAGTACATTAAAGTCAAGCAACTTAGAAACCAAATTTTCATTTCTGTCTTTCACCTTATAATGCTGAAAGAAGACATGGGGATGGGCCAGAAATATCCAGGATGAGATAGGGACAAGCCAAACTGGGGAGGGGGACAGACATACCCTCCCTACTCCTGGGCATAAGGTACATGTCCATCCCTGGAGAATATTAAGTGAGGAGGATTTTGAATATGGGATTAAGAAGATGATTTCAGGTAGAGTATATGGCGAAGACGTTGTTACTGTGCATCAAGGTGAAAACATCTTGTTCTTGATCTGTTACATTTGCTATGGCGCAAAACTGTCTCTGGTTTCATCGTGAGTTTGAACTTGGTGGTGATGTTGTGTTTGTATTCTTACATCCTTATCTATTCTGTCTTCTAATCCAATCTTACATTGGTAGGATCTATTGCAATCTTCCAGTTTAAAGAATTATTACGCAGGAAGAGACTCCAGATATTTAACGCATGCTCTGCCCAGGTAGGAAGCAAGGGCCTACTCTTACGTCTTTATTTCCTCAACAGCAAAACTTGATCCTGCACACTTCTAACCCCAGAATACAGCAGTTTTCCTTCCTGAGCCTCAGGCTATGTGCTATCCTGTCATTAAAGCAAGCCTCTAGTCTCCTACAATAATTTCTATAAGTGTGCATTGGCCCATTAAGATCCTTCAAGAACTTAAAACAGTGTCATAGAACTCCATGTTTCTGCTTTATGTTCTGTGATGTGGTATCTCTTCTTTAAGAACATAGCATCGAAGCACTTATGCCTGGAGCTTGGCAATGCAAGGATCTACCGACCAGAAATGAGTCACTTTCCTTTGATTTTTTTGAATACAAAATTCCTTGGCAGTCTCATAAATCCTTAATCTCCAATTCTAATTTAGTTGAGGCTACTGACAATAACCCTAAATTATTTGCAGGTCATGACATGCAGTTCTTTAAGACATAAAGAATCAGTAATTACCTTTACTAGAATCCTGGCTCCATCCAGGCCCTTGCCTGATAGCAATGTCCTCTACAGTGAAGACCCAAAAGCAATACTAACATGGCAGTTTTCTTTCCATTTCTAGTCGTTGGTGTGTGGAAAATGGAGAAGAGGTCTGTAGCAATAATCATGCATAAATATATTGTTGTCATCTGCAATGTGCTCGGGTCTGCCTTAATGCACTAAGAAATCCGATGCTAGATTTAATTATGTTATTCCTAACAAGACAAAGACCCAGTGGAATGGAGGACTGCACGTTTCTCCAAGTGTGCGCTTCCTGTCCCTGGGCACTCTGCCTGGTATGTGACCACTAAATTGCAGATACAAACCCTGACTCTCAATGTCCATAATTGTCACTGTCAGCTAAACCACCTCATCTTCCATGGCCAACAGATACATATGTAAGACTCATTCCAGCCTTCTCAAGTGCATAATTTCACACCATGGCTGAAACAGCTTGGATGTTCTGAAGACAGCAGGCCAACGAGGGCGAGAATGCTCTAGAAAGGCTTCCTGGAGGGTGGGTGGGAACTTGCAGGCTGGTGTGATAGAATGCATCTAAACTCACACACTTACAGGAGTTTTGACAGCGTCCAATTCAGAAGGAGTGTAGAGCCTTTAAGAGGACTTGGAAGGGTGCATCTAGTCTCTGCACAGATCATGAGTCCCTCGAGAGAGTCTCTAATCCCTTAACACAGTTTTTGGCAAAAAAAAGGCATGGGAATATGCATGAGAAAAAGAACAAAGCAGAGAGATACAGGGTCAATATAATGGTTGAGAAGGAAATAATATTAAAGAAGGACTCCATTTTTGACAAAAGCATAACAAATGGTTTCCCAATGAGGCTCCTAACTGCATTCTGCAGGTCTGTTTTATAATCCAGAGTCGGTCTGACATTCCAGAGAAGTGTGAAGTGCCCATCTTCTTCCTTCACCCTCCCCATTGAGCTCTGCCTCTGCACCCCATGCGTGGGTGCTTCACCACCCCACGCTCCGTGGAATCTGTTTCCCGCCCCCCTTTACAGCTTGCCTCGCTGGGCGACTCCCAGCTTTGTGCTAGGCTGACAAGTCCAACTGTGTGGTTTGAAGTGTGACCACAGCAGCGTCCAAGCCTTGGATCTCATGTCCTTCACTGAACATCTTATGTTAGACACATACCTCATGTGATTTATGAGCTTCAAGTTGTAACAGCCTCTTTTCTTGTATTCCCATTGTCACAAAAAGTAAAGGTATTGCCCAACTTCATTAATCACAATGATCTCTGCAGTTACTACAGCCAGGAACTATGCATATTGGGGATATTCCGCCTTCCATCTTCTTCTCTTTAGAGTGCTTGTCTTCCTGCCTGCAACAGTAGGTCAGAAGGAGGTTGTCCCAGGACTTGCCTGTGAGACTGTCCAGCATGAGTAGGCACAGAGAATGCCCAAGGAGCACAGGGCTGAGGGCAGGAGGCTTTCTGAAGCACCGCAGGTCCCAAGTGTCACAGACGTTCTTCCCTATCTGCGTATGGCAAAGTAAAAACAGTAGACTGGAAGAACTAAGACCTCTACTGCTGGAAGAAACTGAATTGAAGCATGCAAAACAACATTGCAAAGAAAGTGGATCCCAATTTTTACATTACTTTTATTAAAATACAAACAGAAATTCAAAATGAAAACAGAAAAAAATAAAAACAAAATTTAAATCTGCCCAGTATTTCATGTGACAGCATGAAACCATATTTTCTAAGACACTCAAAGCTGCTATGAAACAATAACTGCTCGATATTTTTGTAAAGAAACATCAGCTCATAAGCTCAAAAGTAAAAAAAAAAACCTCTAAAGCTATATAAAGAATAACAAAAATATACAACATCCTCTTAATTTCAATATGTACTCTTCTAAAATACAGCACCATATGCAGCTTCTCCCCACCTAAGGGTAAAGCCTGAGTAGTTTCCAAATTTTAGTTGTAAAACACAAACCAAATTCAATGGATCTGATATCCATTCTACTAGTCTCTGGTTGGAGTTAGTAATGTTGCTACTACAACGCAAGCTGAAAGAGAAGTAACCTAGTCATGTCATTAAAGTGCATGGATTTTTTTGTGGGGGTTGTTTTTGTTTTCTATTTTAGGAAAAGGTCTACAGGGTGTTCAGGGTCTCACTACTAGGCTGGACTTGCAGCAATTCACCTGTTTACAACCTCCCAAGAGCTGGGATTACAGGCACAAGCCACCACGCCCAGTCTCAATTGCAGTCTCAGCGTGCCCAGGGGTAGGGCTGGCACAGCAGGCCCATTAAAGTGCATGTTAATTCATATGTATGAAGCATTAACTTCATTTAATAACTATGAAAACAAAAATAACTAAAAACCAAGAAAAATGTATTTACTGAGTCCTTATTTATGTATCAGGTATTTAGTGAAGTTTTTATATAGGTAGTAGCACATTATTCAAATTTCACAAATAAAGCAATTAAGACCAGGACATTAACTAGCCTGTCCAATATCAGATGGCAAAAACAGTTAAGTACCAGTCAGAATTGCTAACTAAATAGAGAAATAATAAATTACAAAGTCAGCATGCATTACAAACTCTATTGAATGCATGAAATCTATATGATGGAGTTTTTCTGCCAAAGTACAGCATAGCATTAGAATATGTTCACTAGGAAATCAACTGCCTTGCCATCTCATCAAGATGAACTAGAGTTGCTCATCTGGCCTTGCTTAAGCGTTTGCTTGTTTTTGAGTCAGAAAAACCTGGCTTCAAACTCTGGATTCTCCTCCCAGTCTTCCAACTCCCAGGACCACAGGCAAGGCCACTGCTCCTTTTTTTTTTTTTTTAATAAGACAACTCTGGCATGAAATTGTCTATGATGTGAAAAATAAGTCATAGAGGGACATCAGGGTGCACGAAAAGCCCAAGAGTTGAGTCCCTTGAGACAAGAATAAGTGGTTCCCTCTCTGCCTTCACTTATATGGAATCCTGCTGAGGAGCCAGGCCTTTCACAAAGTTGGCTAAAAGAAAGGTGGTCAGACTGCAGCAGAAAGAAGCTCACTCAGCTATAAGGCACACTTCTGGGCAACAGAGCTACTCTGTGATGAGAAAGTCTAGCATGGCGTCGTTCTCCCTGGAGACCATCCCTCAAAGGCTAGAGCTTTATGGCCCTTCTTATTAGCATGAGATCCACCTGAAGTCCCAACATTCTGATATTTCTTTGTTAGATTTCACTCCGCACACATTTCTAACAATATATGGAAGCTTTTTTTAACCTTGCAATAGTGCAGTTATTATTAAGATATAGCCATTTCATCAAAAGTCATTGTTCTAAATGTACTCAAAAAAATACAAATATTTCTTGAACCAGAGAGAAGAATATTCAAGGAGCCCATCCTAGCTCTTTTGAATGACATGTAACTTCAAGTCTGTTATTACTTGGACAAGGAAAAAATATAAGTACAGAGTTCTTTCACAAGGAAGTTAAAGTTCATTCTGCAGACAAAGATTGAACCTGACAGCATAAACAAACCCAGAAGTATGGGATGCCACTTTTATTTTTACCTGAAAATACACACAACTGTTAAACTTGGAGATCACAGGAGGATTTGCAGTTCTACTAACGGCTTGGTAAATTGAAAAAGTAAGTCCCCTCCTTACCACTGTTATTTCTCTCTGTGAGATGTCTATTTTCCTCTGTTAGACCAAAGAATTGGGCAAAATACAAACACTCTGCAAATGAGAACCCTCCTGGAATTATGTTCAGCAGGGCCATGCAGACAGGTCTGAAGATGGTCAGATGACCAGTCACATCAGACTGTCACAATGGGGACACACTTTGGGAACTGTGAGCTACAGCCGGACTCTAGCATCAGCAGCCTCACATCTGTAGGGCAACACATGACTCAACAGCTTTCCTGGCCTTGTACACAGAACAATTATTTGCTGCTGCTCAAGTCCTTTGTCCAGAGCTGCTCATACCTTTTGCTACCTGCCCAAAATATAAAGGAAACCTACGTCCAAACAAAAGATTATCTGCTGTCACCTTGGGATGACTTTTTGAGTCAGGAAATTGTTTTAGCTTCTTCACATTGAATATTTTTGCCCATATTTGCTCTGCTGATTCTAAGAAGTAAAAGAGCTCAGATTCTTCCATAGCTCTGTTTTTTACCTGTCGGTTTGAAATACATGTAGATGCTGAATTTACATAAATCAGAACACATGCGGCTAGCGCTGGCTTGCAGGGAGCTGTGTGCTCTGCCACCCGCTGTTCTCTGCTTCTTCTGCCTCCAGACCTGCTCTCTCCGGGTGCCTCTCTCCTGGCACCCGCCGCGGCACAGCTGTGCTCACTCATTGCAGTTCTGGCTATTTCCCGTCCCCTTTGCCCATACACCACTGCTTGGCCAATGCTTCACCTGCAGCTGATTCTCATCTGCCCAGCCCTGGTGCTCACCTCCTTCGAGTCTTCCTTGTTCCGGTTCCTCCATCTTTCAAGCACAGTCCTACCTGCAGTTCTCTTTTCTGTTATTATTTTCTGGCTCACAGTTGTGGAACCCCACCCCCTCATGGGACTCTGATGAGGGTGTGGTCCCCTTAGTCTTCTCATCTGCCACCTGCTCAGTGACTCCTGGGTTCCGCACTGAGCACAGACGTGGCCTGGCTTTCTGTGAGCCTGCAGTCCGCTGGTCACCATCTGACTCTTGCTCAAATGCAGGCGTGTTGTCCAGATCCCCCAAATCCATCCCACATGCACACTGTGCCATGCTGCTGGCTCGTGGCACACTAACATTCCTAGCTAGCAGGCCGACCAGCAAAAGAAAACAGGAAAGAAGGAGCTAGTCTAGGACAACACAAAAATTGTTGCCTAGGTGCCTCAAAGGAGCTTGACAACTTCTTGTGTTAGAACACCTTTTGAAGACCTATTTCATGTAGTGGACATTCACTAAATGAAATCCTCCTGCAGGCCCATGGTGATTTTGGGTGTATCAAAGCAAACATTTTCATTCCCTTTCTACTTCTTCCAGGGTTTAAATTCAGATTTAGATCTGAATCCAGAGTATTATTCAGCACAAGCATCTCAAAGCAGGGTGGAATCTTTTAAACCATCTCAGATCACTAAACTGCACCTATCGGAATGGTTGAGGCTAGCTTCAATGAAATACAAATGGTCCCCAGGATTCATGAGTTTGCTTACAGATGTTCACCTGTAACCCCACAATAACTATTTCTAAGTATTGAACAGGCCTTATTTGACAGAAGCAGAGCAGTACAAAACTGAGTTCCCCAAAACTCTTCCCCAGCCAGGGGGGGGCCAAGGTGGCTGTGTGGCCAAAGCAACCCTCCTCTGTCTTTCTTCAGCTCCCAGACTGTAGGCAAGTCTGTTTTCGGTAGTGAGTTTACTGTCATTATTGTTTGTCTTTCTTTACTCCTGATTTTGCTGTCTGAAAGAATCCCTAAGCCCAAAGCCAAAGTACTATCTAATATTCTGAAGATGAGGCTGTCATGAGAAAAATACACAGGTTACAGTTACAGCGCTGCTGGACCTGCGGTCAGTGAGAACGAGTGAACAACACACACAAAATGAGCTGAGTGTAAACAGAAACACACATACACAAGGGCACAGGTTGTTGGCTTGCAGACAATATTTGGAAAAAGTCTCACAACAACCTAATTCCATTCCCCAGGAGCAATAACTCAGGATCAATTAACTCGACGTTGGGGAAACTTTAAATAGGAATAAACTGAGTATCATTTTGGAAAGAGTTTTAAATATGTTGAGCAGTAATATATGACACTCAGAACATCAACAATAACTCTATCACCAGAATGCATAAACGTCAGTCTGTCCGAAGGTCTTCAGAAGCTACTCTGTGGCCTGCACTTCCTTTCAGCCATAGGGTGTCATTTATATGGCTGTCACTCTCGTGAGCTTTCAATTTCTGAAGTTAGAGACTCTCCATTCCTTTACTGGTTGTTTAATCTTTTTTCCTATTGATTATTTCTGTCGGCTTAGTATGAATCTACCTGAGATCAGCACAGTGAAGGATCCTCAACTGTCTGATTTGTAGAGTTGAAATCCCAGAAATGAAGCTTTGTCTAGACTTCATATTGAAAATTCAAAGTCCATATTCCAATTAAGAGAAACCAAAATTTCCATATATAAAATATTAAACTACTGCCAACATATAATTTCTGTGGTAAGAGTAGGACATCAAAGATGAAAGTTATAATTATAAATTTTTGCAGAACTTTTTCTGCAGGAAAAATAACAAGGAAAAGGACTAAGAGGATGAAACTAGAATTGCTAGCATAAAAAGTACAAGCCTAACACTCCCTGTGTTTATATCACTGCTTACATTTTTGAACATTAATTTCTCTTATTTTAATATTGGCTGCTTTTTGAAGCTTTGTCACCTAAAAGCAATTTTATCTTCTTCCACAAATTTCCTATGATTTCTAAAATGCCATGAAAACTTATTTCCGACAGCTATGCATTAATAGCTAGGAAAGCTATAAGTCAGCCCTGGTTAAGCATTCTTAGGCACAACTATGGGATGGCATCTCAGAACTGGCTGGATCCACGTGGCCACGCAAGGAGTTGCTACGGCGTGAGCACACTGCATCATGAAGACAACACAGTGCTTGAAGTTACGGCCACCAGTACAGGATGCTCCATCCAGACATTTACGTTGCATTAAATGTAAGTAAGGAAGACAAAAGTCAACTAGAAAGGAATGCTTATAACAAAACCATAATAAAGAAAAGGAAAAGGGCAAATTCTCTATGTATCAATTACTATTTCTCAAATCTTAAAGGAGAAGCTGTTTTCAAATTTAATGTGTGTGTGTGCGTGAGTGTGTGTGTGTGTGTGTGTGTTAAAAGAACATTCTGTAAGTGATCAGCAGAAATGGACTTGAAGCATGAGAAGAAATGAGCCATGAAATCTGCATGGGAGCAAGGACAAGGACAGCGCTATCCACAGATGTCGGTGGCTCGGGGGCCAGGCAGCTTCCGGGGCGTACCAGTCAGGACAACAGAAGAGAAATCGGCAGCAAGATTGTAACCCACAGCCAGAGGCAAGGGAGTAGGAGCTCGCAGACATGCGAGGGCACCTGATGACTTCCAGCGCAGCGGTAGGGCTGTGCGCTCCCCCACAGCATGGCACTGGCTCTGCAGCGAATGGTGGCCAGCTGGTCAGACATAACCGCAGATAATACTGAGTTTTCAGATTTTAGAATAAACATAAATTACATTCATGCAAAATACAAACATTCTCAAACTTGATTCAAAAATCTAAAATGTTATTACTTTTGCAACTGAAAGAAATCAGTGACTGTGAACATAATTTCAAGTGTTTTATTATGAATTATAATAAAAACATTGCACACAATAATTTAAGAGCATGATTACATAACACTAGACTAGGCAGAGGCAAGTTGCTTTTATTCTAGCTTTCTCTGCATTTTTCAGTGTTTTTATACATTGGTTCTTGGGGTTATTTCTTGTGCAACAGGGACGTTGCTCAGAACGGCGTTGCCTTCCCCTGCACCCTGAGGAGTTTTACCTATCTCATCTCTCAGTGGACTAAGGGTGTCTGTTCCGATGCTTAGACCCTTGATCTATTCCGAGCTGAATTTTGGATGTGGTGAGAGATGTGCATCTAGATTCAACCTGTTGCAGTCATTTTGAGGGAAATAGTTTCCAAAATAAATAAAATTTGCAGAACTATGCAGCAATATTTTCTTTTAAAAAGTCTGTGTAAAATGGAAAGGAAGACAATGAAGGAAATAATGAGGGTAGCATTGTCTTTGGAAGGTTAATATTTTTGTGACGTTGCTACTGTCCAGCCACACGCGGTTTCCTATGCTGGAGAAGGGAAGCCTTGATCTCTCCTCACTTGAAGTTGGGATGGCCGTGCCAGTGAGCTAATGCCGCACCAGCTGGCACCGCACAGTCCCATCTGAGCGGAGGGCTGCACTGCGTGACACTCGCTCCTTCCGTCTGCCTCTGCCCTGATGATCTTGAATAAAATAAAGAACCCATACAATTTAATAGGGAGAAAATACCCAAAATGACAGGGAAACCTGGACAAAAATCCTCAATAAATTATTTATGAACAAGGCAAATAAATAATAATAAACATGGAAAACATATAGAACCAAAGATAATATTTTTACTTATCAAACATACAAGGACATTTTGAAACTGCAACAATGACGCTAAGGCTCTGAGAGACTAGACTTTCACAGGCTCTTGATAGGATTCCAAATAGGCATGAAATTCCCCACAAATTCAAAAGCTTTTAACTGAATGATTCATGGCTTTTGGCAAGTAATTACACTTCAGTTATCAGAAATGAAAAAAAACAGACACTGTTTGTGGAAGAGTTTTCATTTGCAGCACTATTTTACAATGGATAAAAGAAGAAATCAAAAAATGCAATAACTAAATGCAATTAATTCTTTGCATAAATACTATGGAGCCAGGAGAATTTCCGTTGGAAAGGCTTTAATGCCACGTAACAATGGTTCGAATATAACACTAAGTGTAGAAAGGCTTGGAAAAGAACATATATAAATATTAGCTAGTAATTGTCTGGAGGGTACGATTACTATTTATGTTTATTTCTTTTGGGTTTTGTAACTTTTGTGCCTTAATATGTTCCTTAATAAATTTCTTAATAGCTAGGAAGATTATTCAAATCAGAGCAACATTACTAGGTTGGGAGGAAATGAAAGTATGTTGTTCACCAAAGTTTTAATTTTTAGTAAATGTTTTGCATTAAAAATTATTTCCTTTTTACAGTAGTGGGGATCAAATGCATTAAAAATTATTGCAGCTCACTTTCTTTCAACTAGACAAAATCTCTCTATTTCACAAAAGATGCTCTGAAATATGCTACCTTAAATTATACTAAAAGTTAACATTAGCACGTTAGTTATTTGTAAAGTGCTGGGAAAGGCAAAGTGCTCAATAACACAGTTCAGTGCCGCTTGTTCAGCTGTGTCTATGCCTTCAGTCCACATAAAAGTCATCAGTCCACAAAATGACATAGCTAAAGATTTTGAAATTTTCCTGATGCTGGGCCAAAAATAAACTGTTTGTATCATGCACCACAAGATAGACTGAAAGTACTCACCCTTACAAGTAACCCATTTAATATTTTATGTAGTATCCATTTTAAACAAGATTTCTACAATAAATAGCTTGATATTTGGCTTTCAATAAACCAATGAAACTGGTTTTTGAGACAAACTATGGAATAAACTATATTTTAGTTAATCAAGCATGAGTCTCTAAAGTCCTCTTTTTCTTTATTGCATATGGGCTATAGTCTTCAGTGTTAGTATTCAAAAACAAATATAATCAGATCCCATTACTTAAAGCTTATGATAGGTTGAGAAATACTCAAAACTAACAGCCTATTTAAGGGACATTAGTGCTGTGACAGCAAGAAAAAAGTATCATGAAACTTTTTATTTGTCCCTCTGGGTTCAGCTGTGTTCAAAATCTAACATCCTATTTACTGATCTGAGACTCCACAACCCAAAACACAGTTATGACAACAGCACTGCTCGGAAAACAAATGTCTTGCTTTCTTCGTTGCTTTGCTTATAACAGAGTTTTACTCTTGCTTACTTTGCTTACAAGATAAATTTCACCTTCGCTTTTAACTCTTGGAGGGGCTACGTATTTAAAAATGGAAATTGGAAAAATTTCAAATCACTAAAGGAAAAATGGATTTTAAAATGTATACGATGACAAAATGTAAGAAGATTCTCTAATTTAGTATGCATGTAAAACAAATACCTTCATCAAAAATTTATTCTGAATCACCAAACTAAAATAGGACAGGCGTGAAGTAAATTCACGGCCAGGTTCTTTGTCTTAAACCTTGAGCAGGAAGCAGTCTTTCTGAGCAAGGCCATAACCCTGAGGAAAAATACAGCTTTCTAAATTAGAATAAGTAACACTAAAAATTGGGGAAAATTGTAAGTTAATGTGATTTTGAAACATCATGGCCAGATTTTAAAAACAACAACAAAAAATAAAAATTAAAAAACAGAACTGGACACAGATCACAAATATGGCAAAATAATAACACATAGTGTGTGTATCCGTAAGTCATAAATAAACTAACAGTAACGACATAGTGGCCAAAAGGAAAACTGATCAGAAGTGTGTATGGTCAGGGATAGCACACGAGCGAGAATGTATGCATGTGTACATGCACACACGTATGCACACACATACACAGCCCAAATGATGTGTGTACATTGTAAATTCAAGGATTTCAGTTAGAACGGAAAACTATTTAAAAGTTTACTGTTGAGCATCACCAAAGACAACAGGCCACAATGGGCACACACCCATACTCTAGGAAACACTGTAAATCAAGATGCCTTCTTTTTAGGGCTGCAAGGACAGCCAATATTTTGGCCCTAGCATTTGAAGGTCAGGAAAGACTCAGGACATAGGAGAACCTATACTGTAACATCATGTAACACAGATATGTCCCCAATTTTCTGATCAAGTAGATTATGAGACCA
>NDGN011166840.1:0-11063 GCA_002564285.1 Tympanoctomys barrerae | reverse complement strand
CCTACCAATATGATTTGAAACTGTCTCATTGCTATTTGTTTCTCAATAAAAGTATGAAAAAAAAAGAGAGGGGCAAGGGCAAACTTCTTTCCCACTCTTATATTGTATGCAGGCTGCCTGCCCTGGGGTGGTGTAGTACTCACACTCATAATCCCAGCCCTGGACCATGAGTCAATCAAAAACTCTAGAATCCCACCCCGTGACTTCACGAGTCTTTGGAGGGACTTCTAGGTGCAAACCATAACAGAAGACCATTACCCTCTGGTCACCCAGCCTTAACTACACAGCAAAACCCTGTCTCAAAACAAAAACAGAAACAATAAAACAAGAAACAAAAGAAATTGAGGGTGTGCTTCCCACTGCTTCTAGCCTTCTGGAGATGATATGCTTTATGAAAGTCACACCCTCAATCAGTGCGGGGTAGTGACACCTCCCTGATGCACAGATAGACAACTGGGAAGCCGAGTAGCCATTATGAGATGTCTCAAGGGCTCTAAATGTATTTGGAGCTGAGCCTGTGGAGCCACATGCAGTTGCCATGTTTCAGAGCCTTTCTCCACATTGGTCTCTCAAGCCCAAAGGTCTGTACGCTTATTGAGTGTCCCCAAATCATACGAAAGAGCCTGCTCAAGGCTGTCTGTGTACTCTGGCCTTGTAGTCTAAGCAGGACCTCCCTGACACTCAGATATGTTTGCCCATCAACAGAGCAGGGTGGAGGGCAGAAGCCTGGCAGGGGACCTTGCCATCCCTAGACATATGACCTTGGGCTATGAGGTTTTCTCCTTGGAGATCGGACAACCCCTCTATACCTCCTGTTGCAACCAAGCCTCAGTGAGGGAAGGCTATGTCCACACTCATAGCTCTGGGATGGGACAGTGTGTGGACAGAAGAGATGTGTGTAGTCTTTGTGGTCTAAATAACGAGTTGGAACATTTCCCAGAAAGAAAGAACTGAAACAATCAGGGAAGTTATGTGACAAAAGTTCTCCCCAGGCTCTATCTTCAGGAAGTGCCTGGGTTCAGGGAAAGGCTTATGCAGAGATAGCAGTGGCTGCTGCTGTCACCTTTGCAGATGAGATGGGGCTAGATTGAGTGGGGAGGGTGAAAACTGTGGAGTGGAGGTGAAGCCTCCCCAGTCTTGCTGGTGCAGGCAGGCTGCATTCCGCTTACCCCCTTGTAATGACTGCTTCTTGTTGTCCAGTGGGCATCTAATGTTTTGGGTTTGTTTGCTTGAGGCAGGGTTGCTATGTAGTTCAGGATGACATTGGATTCACTTATGTAGAACAGGCTGACATCTGATGTTGACTCTGGGACTATTACACCAGTGAGTAGATAATCTCCATCCTCTGATCTTTGGAGAACTCAGAGATGGAACAACAGCCTCCCTCTAAAACTCTTACCCTAGAGCTTCCTACAGTGTTAGGGTCAGGCATACTTGGGTCTGAGGCTTGCTCCTTCATGTAACAGTGTGTCTTCATTCCAGCTAGTCAGTGTCTCTGAACCTCAGCCTTCTGCTATTTAACATGGGAATAATCAATGCAGATAGTTGTACCTTCCAGATGGATGGATGGATGGATGGATAACTGGAAGCCCAAAAGCAAGGGCAAGGCGGTTTGAAAGCTTGGTGTGTGTGTGTGTGTGTGTGTGTCTTGCACCACTGGAGGGCATGGGGTGTCCTTTCTTCTCTGACTCACAATGACCGGAGATGGGACCAGTGAATTTGTAGCCTAAAGTAGGAAGCTACTGTTGTGAGACCTATGAAAAACACCAAGCACACAGTGAGAGCTGATAAGAGAGAACAAAAAAGTTCTTAGCAGAACTTTTGACGGTGGAACCAAAGTGCAACCTGGGAAAAGCGGCTGGAGGAACACTCTAATCCAGCCTGCACAAACTGTAAATTCGCACAAGGCCTGAATTTCTGCTTAATACAAGTATAGTTTTGGGGTTGAACTCCTAACGCGCATTAGGTTCACTTTAAACTGTAATAGAGTACAAGAGTTAGTCTAGAAAGCGGGTCCCCATGCTCCCGACACAGGAGAAGGCTGCCCATGTCATCTGATGAAGCAAGCGGATGCTCAGAGCAGTCAGTTGCCTTGCTCAAGGTCACACATCCGGGAGGCGCCAGAGGAGGATCTGAACCCAGCTGGTGGGGACTCCTGGACCTAACCACGAGGCCATTGTGCCGCGCAGGGGGCGTTTTCTGGAGTGCAGGGGCCTGGCCTTCTGCACACTTACTCCTCTCTGGTCATCCAGCAGGAACGCTCCGCTGGGAGAGGCCTGCGGCCTGCTCTTCCCAGCCTGCGTCCACCAGGTGGCAGCACCTTGAATCCCAGTTTTCTGCTCTTCAAGGCCAGGGTGTGTGCTTATGGAGGGGGAGGGAGGGCAGTTTGAGTGCTTGAGGCAAACAGGCACCACTGCGGGGCATGGGCGCCTCCTTGCTTTGCTGAGTCAAAGCTCTCCTGACACGGACAAGTGAACTCACTGCAAATCCACACAACTTGTAATGAGCGTGGAGTACAGGAAGAAACTAGAGCATGGGTTGTGCGGAGCACTGGCTAAAGGAACAGGTTCAGTCATCTTGCCTGAGGATCCAAACTGTATGCCAGCAGAGTGAGGACAAGGAATCAGGCTGCCTTGTTACCTCTGAAGTGGGTTGAGGTGATTAGCTCAGTGAGAGGGATCCCAGGAAGGGCTTGGCCCAGGCTGCATTTGAACACTGGAGCCTGCAGTTTGTGGGATGGAGCTGTTGTTTTTGTGACTGAAAAGAAAGAACCCTTCCTCACTGGCTCTGGGGGAGGAAAAGAGCCCTTAAAACACAGACTGTGGATCCCAAGGATGGGAGTGGTCACCAAGGGCCCCTCCTGGAGGAGTAGGACTGTGCCCAGGCCTGCTGATAACTAGGAGCTGGGGCACTTCTGGGTGTGGGGCAGGGCCTGCAGATGGGCAGTGGAAGGCAGATCCCTTGCTTTGGGAAGTGTTTCTACCTCACCCTGCTCTATGCCCTTGCCTATCAATGATGGCTGTGACATGTTTGAATTTTAAAGCAACACTATAGATTTGTCATTTGGTGACTCCTGACTAAAGGCTGTATCCAGGCTGTGCCCTTATATGCATTGTCTTGTTTAATCCTTCCTGCAACTGAGACAGGTTCCAGTTGTCATCTTGTTTCACAAACGAGAATCAGGTATGATAAGAGGTGTTGCCAAGAGCATGGAGGCATTCAGCAGCAGAGCCGCCTCTGGAAGCCAGGTCTGGTTCCCAAATCCTCACCCCGCAGCTCCTGTACTGTGCAGCCCTGAAGACAAGCCCTTTTTACACCTCCTTCAGATGGCTGGGCTGGGCTCCAGCAGACTTAGATTTGAGCAGCTCTGTCTTCTGGTCTAGTCCTACTGGGAGGCAGATGACTAGGGTGGTGGTACTGCTTCCTCCTGTCACATGCCAGCCAGGACTCCTTGCTGAGGTGGAGCTGGACAGCAGGACATGCTGAGGAGCCGGAGGCAGTGAGAGGAGGGAGAAGAGGGAGAGGAGGGAGAGGAGGGGTCCTCAGAAGCCATTTGGGTCTATGCTTCTTTTCAAATTCCAGGATTCATCATTAATCTGTATTTATGTTCCAAATACTAAGTATATGTCAATTTAAAAATATATATATATTTTTTGTATTGAGGATCAAACTCAGGACCTTGCACTTGCCAGGCAGGCACTTAGGCCACTGAGCTACATCCCAGGCCCTATATGTCAATTTTACTTAATGCTAAATCCAATAGTGCCTGGAGGTCTGACTAGAGCTGGGGCAAACTTGCGGTGCCGAGAACTGGTGAGTCTCTCAGTGGTTGTGGGGAGAAACAGTGGGGGGATTTAGAAAAGACAAGAGACAAGAACTGAGGTCAGGTGGAGCCTCCCTCCTGATGGGAAAAGAGGACCAGTCAATTAGCAAAGATGTGTTTATTTATACATGTGGGAGGTTGATGTCAATTTCAAACCCTCTGCCTAGCAACCAACTTGCAAGCTGGAACAGCTGGTTTACGTGGCTCCAGGAGCTCCCCATGTTCTCTATGTGATTGATCTCCGACTATGGCTGCTCCCAACACTGGGGAGGGTGCCTGGGAATTCCTGCAGCAGTCAGGACCCACGGATCTGGTGATCTTAGGCCTGCAATTAGCTCATGCATTTGATCTCATTTTCTTCATGGAGTGAACGTCTTCTCTAAGTCTTCCTGGGAAGCAGGGACTTGCTTGGGCAGAAAGAGGCATTCCAGCACCTTGCCTTCTGAGCTGTTTCCTCTACCTATTTTATTCTATTGAGGTGGGCTTGCTATGTAGTTCAGCCTGTCCTCAAGCTCACTCTGTAGCCATGGTTGGTCTTGAACTCATGGTGATCCTCCTGCCTCAGCCTCCTGAGTGCTGGGATTTCAGGCTGTCTCCTCAACTGATTTGTCCAAATGTCCAGATCAGTAGAGGAGCCAATCAGCAAGAAGGGGACTTACAAGGCAGTCTTAACACATTTTTAGTTGCTATTATGGTGTATCAGAGACTAAGTAATTTATAAGGAACAGAAACTTATTTGACTCTTGATTCAAAAGCACTGTGATCAATCGTATGGCAGAAGGTGGAAGACCAAGTGAGTGTGCAATACGGAGGCTGGGACGAGATTTCATCTTTTACCAGAAGTCTGCTCCTGAGATAGCAGCATTAATCCATTCACAAAGGCAGAGGCCTTATGACCTATTTAGTTCCTAAAGATCTTATCTATGTTACCATTGCAACGGCAATGTCATTTCAACATGAGATTTGGAAAGGAAATGCAAACTATTGCACAGGGAATCCAGCGGCACTGTGAACATGTTTAGCGGTTTCTCCCCTCTGGTTTTGCCTGTTTCCTTTACTCTGGCATGGGGATGATTATTATTGCTGTACAACCTTCCTGTCCTCTTGCCAACATCTTGCCAGGGGCCACTTTCCCCTGGACAAAACAATTAGCAAAGGACTCCTTTATTCATTCATTCACTCACTCATTTTGTGGTGTTGGGGATCAAACTCAGGACCTTGTGCTTGCCAGGCAGGGACTTATGCCACTGAGCTATATCCTTGGCAGGACTCCTTTATTTTTCAGTCCATCTTCCTCTATTTAGCTCTTTCTGGTACCATAAAGCTTGGGGACTTTGCCCCAACAAAATTATAAGCATTGTTAGGCCAGTCATCCATGGCTACCAGTTACACTGAAATTGCAAAAGTGTGTTTACTGTCTGCACAGCCAAAAAGCTTTGTAAACAAAATCCTAACATTCTGGAAGAAAAATGTAAGAGAGTCAGATATCTCTGTAGAACTATGGGGAGCAGGCCCAGGCTGAGTTTTCTGAGGTCTTCAAGGCTTCTTGCTGTCATCATTCTTCAAGTTTTCCCCTCCAGTCCTTCGTCTGACTCTGCTGAAATCCTACAGGCCAGTTAACTGGCATGTTGGCCTTCACCAGTCAGTTTTTTTTCCCATCTCTGCTCCCTGTTGCATGTCCTACATCTTAGGGTACCGCCAGAGTCCCTTATCAAGAATATGCAGTCACTTCCCCTAGAGCATGGGGAAGATCCGGTGTCTAGCTGAAAACTCTGGATGCATCGCATCTAGAGAATCTGAAACCTGGGTCTTTGAGAGGCAGTGTGACTGTAGGGTCAGGCAGATTAGTTCCAGTCTCTATGCCACCAAGAACGAGCTAGGGTAGGGTATTATCACACACATACACACACACGCACACATGCACGCACACACATGGTGAATGCATACATGTCATCTTTATCCAAGCTTTCTGGCTTACAACTCCATCCCCAAAACAGGCCACAGAAAGTAGAAGGGTCCAGCAAGAGCATGTATGACCTTCCCCTTCCTTTTATTTTTCCTTATTCATCTGCGCTCTACTCCATTGGAAATTCCCATCTTTAGTCAGGACAGGTTCTCGCCTCCCAATTTGCTTTCCCACATGCCAGTCCTTTCTGGAAGCTTCCTCACAGATACACCCAGAATTATGCTTTACTAATAATGTTCCAGGTTTCCCTCGGTCCAAACAAATTGAAAGCCAAGAGTAACCAGCATGCTGGGTTTCCCCGCAAGGCCCGTTAGTGTTAAATTAGACTTTTTTGTTTTCATATTTTGAGACAGTTGTTCAGACTTTTGTACAATGATGCCTCCATAAAACCCCCAACCAAAAAGACAGGGTTTGGAGAAATCTGGAGAGTTGAACATGTGAAGGTTCGTAGAAGACAGGGAAAAGCCCAACCTTTGTGTCATACTCCTCATACATTTGCATCCTTCATAATTAACCGGTTAAGTGTCTCCCTGACTTCTATAAACTGATGGAGAAAATGGATAAAACCCAAGGAGAGGCTTGTGGGAACTTCAGTTTATAGCCAGCCAGCCAAAAGCATGGGTAAAATATCCTGGGACTAGCAATTGACATCTGGGGGTAGGAGGCCACGCTGGGGACTGAATGCTAAACCTAAGGGATCTAACCACTCTCCAGGTAGCACCAGGCCAGGATTTTTCATTTGTTTTCTACAATGCTTGAGGTTGAATCCAGGGCCTAACACATGCTAGGCAAGTGCTCTTCCACTGAGTTCCACCTCCAGCCCAAAGAAGAATTTAATCAGTAGATGCTTAGTTGGTGCCTGCTGAAGAACTCCCCACCCTCATGGCCTCTGGAGTGATCTGTCTGGTGAGAATGTGGTAGGAAAAACCTGAGTGTGTGCAGGAGTTTGTTACTTCCGTGCATGAGGGCACAGAGTAGGTCATTTAACTTTGTGGAGCTGGTTTCTCTTCTACAAAATGGTGAAGGAGTGAGGCTCAAATGTGGCTGTGCAGCTGAAGCACAGGGCATGAGGTAAGGGTGGGAGTTTGACAACATCCATTGTGATTTGTAATGACTGGTTGAGAGTACCAGGATGAAGAGAGGCAAAGAGGCAGCCTCCTATTTTGTCTCTTCCAGATTCTTTATATTATTTTGTTTTATTAAGTTTTTCCCTTCCCTTCCCTTCCCTTCCCCTCTTCTCTTTTCCATCTCCTTCTTTCCCTTCTTTCCCCCTTTTCTTTCCCCCTTTTCTTTCCCCCTTTCCTCCCCCTTCAATCCCCCATAAGAATGGAGTCTTTACTTATACAAGTATGAGCAGTGGCTTATACTAGCACCATTTAGCAGGCCACCTGTAACCAATCCAAGACTCATAATGGCGGCTCCACAGATAGAGCCCAGGTCCTTTCACCTGGGCCCTCTGCCAGCCCTAGACTATTGCCTTGTCCAAATGGCTTCAATGGCTCACCCACACCATATCCACATTCCAAACTATGCAAACAGGGCAGGGAAAGGCAGAACGCACCCTTTCCCTTGGAAGGCTTTTCCCAGAAACTGAACCCATGACTTCTGCTTGCCAGTGGCTACACCTAGCTAAGGGGGTGGGGCAGGGAGCTGTGTGCTCAGTGACAAAGTGAGCATTCTATTACTATGGAAGGGAGAGAGAAAGAGACTGAAAGGCAACTGAGTCTCCTGGCCCCAGCCTAATAGCATTTTTCAGGGTTGGAAAGGCCTGGAGCTTGTGGCTCACCCAGCTCAGAGCTCCTGTTCCCAGCTGTAGTTCATGGCTCAGCCTGGCTGCCAGGCTAGCTCCTCAGATCTCTCTGGGAGAAGCACACCCTCAGCCCTCCTTTCTCTTGGACTGCAGAACAAGGGGACAAGGACAGCAAATAAGGCAGCCTGCTAGCTGTGGGGAAGACTTCTAGAGCCCAGATTGTGAGCTACTAGCAGTCTGCTGTGAACTGGAGGGTGGTTATTTTGGGGAATATAGAAAGAGGCAGCTAGAGGGAGAAAATTTAGAGTTTGAATTTTTTTCCCTTCCAATCAAAATATGCAGTGTTTCTGTGAATGTTCTAGTTCAGAGGCAGGATTCCAAATAGCTGGGCATAGTGGTGCACACCTGTAATCCCAGCACTCTAGAAGGCTGAGGCAGGAGGATCACAAGTTCAAACCCAGTGTGGGTAACATAGAGACTTAGTATCTGTCTCAACATTCAAAAGGGGGTGGAGTGTTGGTACATAGATCGGTGCAAATGCCCCATGTTCAATCCCCAGTACTACAAAAAAAGCAAAACCAAACCAAAGTGAAAGGCTTTATTTTATTTTTATTTCAAGTTTTGAAAACGTTATATATATATATTTTTGGCAATTTTGAAAAAATAAAAAGAAATAGAGAAAAACATCTGCTGTCACACGTCCCAACACAGTAATGGTACCATGTACAGCCTTTCTGAGACCCTTAACCCAGCCAAGCAAATGTGGATCTGTGCCCCAGCCACTTCCTCAGTTCCAGGCACCGGTTGGTGTCTTTCTTTGTGACAGTGTCCTAAAGACCAGCAGCCCCATTCTTCCTGCTGGTTCCTCACTCTTAACATTTTCCCCCCATCCTATGATATTTTACAAAGCTATCACAAGCCTTGGCAACAAATATTTCATAGCCTACATGCAATTTTTCACATATGCTTTACAAATGTGCGTCTTCATTCTGAATCAAATGTCGTGGGAAATATGCCTTTTCCACATGGCCACTAATATGTAATATAAAAAGCATTTTCCTCCTCCCTGAGCCCCAGGAGGGAACTATATCATTAAAATGGGAAAGTGATGAGAAAATGAGAAATCCGGCCTGCAAAACTCACTCTCCAAGTAGTTTTCCAGAGGCTCCATGGGACTGCAGCACCTCATGAGCTATAAATTACCTGGGCCTGGTGAAGTTGTCACCCAGTGGTCCATCAAGTGACATGGCCTGTTTCTTTTTGGTGATCACTGACCCAACATGCACTTGGTATGTAAGAGTTGGAGACTTACCTCAGACCCAGTGATTGGCCGTGGCCACTGGTAGAATCGGCATTGGCCTTTGGCTGCTCACCCGCTGCCTACTGTCTGCTGAGCAGGGCCCTGGCAGAGCACATGCTCCACCATGGGCCAGTCTGCCTCAGATATGTCTTGCAGAGCTGAGGTGATTGTAGGCAAGGCCTAGGGCCACGTGGCTCAACCCTCTGGATGGAATCCCTTCTAGTGATGAGTGCACCACAACCATGGAATGCCACCCACACCCTCAACACTGCCCAGAAGCCCGCAGCTCTATCCTGACAGGCCTTAGTCTGTGTTCACTCATGCCTTGATCTGGCCTGCCTGAAAATGTGGGGAGTCTGACTAAAATACCAGGCTTGGCAAGTGCTACCCTTAACTTGCCTTTCCTTTTCCCTGTCTTCCCCTTCTCCTTCTCATCCACACAAGTTACCAACAATGTGTCTCAGACAACCCAACTTTTCCCTCACCTCCCATCTACTGTACAGTCATGTTTTGCTTAATGCCAACAGCCCATTCTGAGAAACGTGCTGTGAGGTGATGTCATTGCTGTGCGAACATCACAGAGTGTAAATTAAGATGACCACATCACTGTGTGATATAATTTTATGGGCCCGCCAACATGTATGTGCTACCGTTAACTGAAATATTGGTAAGTGGCTCTTGACTGCATTTTTAAATGTGTGAACAAGGTTCAGTTCCCTAAAAAGGAGCATAAGGGGGTGTCTAACACCTCTTTTTATTTTTTAGGAGTATTTCTATTAAAATACTCCTGCTAACATAATAAGATACATAATTATGAGTGCTAGAGGGCACTGTTGGGCAACTTTTGTGTACTCATGTTGTTTGGTTTCATTTTTCTTAGGACAGGATGCTCAGTGGGGATGGGATGCTGAGCTGCACTCGGCTCCCTGGGCACGAACAGATCCCCTCATTCTTTTTTTTTTTGGTGGAACCGGGAATTGAACTCAGGCCCTTGCGCTTGCCAGGGAAGTGTTTATTCCACGGAGCCATCTCCCCAGCCCTAGCCCCTCATTCTTTCAGTGTCCTCTCCCTTTCTTTGTGGTATTAATTCATTCTACCTGACCTTTGGGTGGCAGGACAACTGAAATATGAACAGAACTGGGTCTTCTCTTCTCCCTCTCCTTCATCCTTTGCTCAACAACTGCTGAGGCCTGGGTAGTTTTTCAGACATGAGGTGAATTTTTGCCTCAACACCAACACTTAAGGACATGAAGAATGCAGCTTTGCACCTCATTCTGGTATTTGCTATCACTGTTGAAAACATTAATATCACAGCTCTGTTATCTGTGCTAAGTACTTCTTCAAACACAACATTGTATCAGTAGCCAAGTTAGTTCTAGTGCTTTAACTCTGGGAATCTAATCCCCTCATCCTGGAGGAAAGGCTGGCCTATCTGTTAGGACCTAGTCTATGCTGGGTGCCACCTACACCTGGCACCTTCTGCCACCACAGATTCCCTGTCCTCAGAGAAGAAACTTGTGGGTGCTTTGGACTACAAAACATACTTTAAACATTTTATATAAGTTGTTCACATTCCAAAATCAGAAGCCTGGAAATGTACCCTGTTTTCTGCTTCTCTTGAGAAAATGGGAAATATCATCTCTGGTGAGGTCACGTGCTCACAGGGCCCAGAAAGGAGCCAGGCATCTGCTGTTCCTCATGACAAGCCAAAGCCTCAGCCCTGCTCTGCCTGAGGCCCTGCAGGCCTGGCCTGCCCACTTACCCTACTACCTTTTAAGCTCCTGTAAGCCTCTGAGCTTATAGCCTGTTACGGTTTATAGCTAAATGTCCTTTCAAAGTCTCATTCATGTGCCCAGAGGTGGGGCTTTGGGAGGTGGTTGGATCTAGTGTGTGACTCTGGGGTTAAGTGCGTGATGCTGGGATCAGGGATGTGCAATTGCTAAATTAGTCCACTAATTGGTTTGGTACAGTTTTGCATAGGACTAAGTGTGCCCTGCCCCAGTGTGAGTGCTACTGGCCCTACGGGTAGGTAACCTGGTTAAGACAGAACAGACAGAAAGAAGGCTTCTGGTCTTTTGGCTCTTGGTGCTTGCTGCCTTCTGCCTGCCATAAACTGTTTCTCTTCTGTGATGCCCTCTGTCAGGCCACCCTGCCCTGGAGCCTGCTAACTATAAACAGAAACCTCTTACAAACCATGAGCCAAATAAAACTTTCTTCCTCTAAA
>NDGN011166797.1:0-17549 GCA_002564285.1 Tympanoctomys barrerae | reverse complement strand
TATTTTGTGGTACTGGGGGTGAATCCCAGGGTCACGTGTGTTAGGCAAGTACTCTACCACTGAACTACACCCACAACTCTAATTTCAAATACAGTAAATGTTTGTAGGTGGGTGCCACACAAGCAAACTCTTGCTGGGGTGCCCAGTACTGGTTAAGAGTTTAAAGGGGTCCTAGGATTAAAAGGTTCACCCAGTACTGCAGATACAAGCCACAAAATTCTGCAGATTGCCTTCAGATTTTATGGATTTAACTGGAGTGTGCAGATTTACATATATCTTCATTCTTCTGCAATGACTATCCTTGGTTGTGCACTCTGAGGTACCAAATCTTTGGAGAGCTCTTTCAGATACCCATCCAGGCCCCCTGACTTCTAGGTATCATATGAGAGGTGACTGCCCAGCATTGAGTGGGGCTTCTCTCTGTGTAGTCCAGAGACTGCCATTTCATTGCTCTCTGCATTGTCATATGTTGCATGGAACATTCATCAGGAATTTACTCCCCAGGGTCTGGGCCAGGAAGCTAAGCCTAAATCCATTTAACCCTTCAATCCTCCAATCCACCTGGAAGATTCATTGTCTATTCCCCTGTGACTACTCTTTTCCTTCCCTATTGGTCCATCCTTGGTCAGGCATAAGGGGTGGGGCTGTTCTTGAGATCCAGATGTATTTTTTTTATCTTTTGTTCTTCCTAAGGTGTTTTCCCCAGGGAGGAAGGCATTTCTCTGTCCTCCATAGCAGAATGTGCTCCTACCGCATCTGATATCGCACCTACTATGTGGCTTATGGTAAAAAGTCAAGCTCTGCAAGCTTGAATTGCTGATACTTGAAAGTCAACTTTCATGAGTTTCATAGTAGGCGCCCAAGAGTATTTGTACTGTGTACCCTTAAAAGTCCATTTTGAATGTGAAATTCACTAAGATTTCTTCCTCTGGTCTCTGTCTATTTTTTCCCTCAGGGTAGAGTAAATAGTAGTTTACTGTTGTTTGTCATGGTGGAGAAAAAGAAAAAGAGTAAAAGAAACAAGAGGAAGTCATCAGAATTTCACATCACTACCCTGCTATAGGACGTATTTTAGTGTGATTCCACAGAATCCAATGCTAGCCCGCCCTGTTCAGTGTCATCTCCAGAGTCCTGGGAGAGAACTAAAAGGCAGACGCTCTTTCACAGAATATTTTCCCCACACTTCAGGGATATCACACTATGAAAACATTCCAAGTTTAACAATACGAAATGGTAATAATTGCTGACTTGATAGGGGACTATTTGATGTATGTGTCCACTCTACACTTACTTTCGAAAAATTGCCTATGACGCTCATGTCTATGCCTATGTTTAGAAGGAGTGATTGTAAACATTTTTCAGTGTGTCATCTAAGTTTCCCTGACTATAGCTTATGAGAACAGAGATAGACATTTGCCCCAAAATATGAAAGGTTGCATTTTCCAAGGAGAAATATCAGTAATAACTTTCATCGATGCTTTTCTTACAAAGGGAACTGGCTGCACTTCCTTCAAATAGGTTCTTTCCCTTTGAACCTGGGAAGAACTTCACAAATGTTTGAACCAGAGAGTATATGACTATAGGACTTCTGGGGCTACATCATAAGGCAATATAGTTTTTGCCAGGCTTGCTCTCTTGATAGCTCCCTCCCTCCTGCCTATCTCTCTCCTTCTTTCTTGACACATTCTCTTAGAAGCCAGCTGCTATGCTATGTACTCTATGAGAAATCTTGGTGGAGAGAGAACACATGCAAGCATCCCAGATGATAACCCCTTTGAGGTCCAGCTGACACTCAGCATCAATAACCCATCAGACCTGTGAGTGAGGAAGCCTTTGAGGTGACAGCAGCTTCAGCCACCATCTGACTGCAGCTATGGAAGGGACCCTGAGTAAGTACTGTCTGGCTGGCCCAGTTGGCTCCCTGAATCATGAGCGATAACAACAAATACCTTCCATTATTTTGTGCTGCACTTTTGGGGTGTTTTGTTTCAATACAATGACTTACTGATACACAAAGGGAATCATGGATATTGTCAGACACTCCCTTAACAATTTTGGAATTGAGGTACAGAGACCTTAAAGCAACCAGCCATAAAGGTCAGACATAGAAAGCTATGCAGACTTAATTACTGGTGGAGTTATTTCAAACAGGTTTAAACATCAGAAAAGCTATCCACTCAAGAAATGAAAATTCTGTACAGAAAGAAATCAGGGAGGGAGAGAAGTGGAGGGCAGAGACAGCCTTGTCAAGGTTTGAGTGAATTTCTACTAGGCTTTTATGAGTTGGTTACACTATTCAAGCTGTATGTCTGGTGTGCTGTTTTATATGCCCTAATAATAATTGAGATGAATTATACTCTCATTATTTGCCTCAAATAATTTTAGTATGTTTTTATTACTTGCCGTCATTGAATGGTGAATAAGAAAACCACTAACTAATTTGAAATGGAAATGGGCATACTATTGGCTGCGTATGCCTCAGTTGCAAAAAGTTTTACCTGACTTACGAAATGAGAACACAGGGCTAGCCATACAGTTCAGTGGACTAAAATGCCTGCTTAGGCAGAGTGCAGCAGCCAGGGTTTGATCCCAGGCATGCCATGCTGGACTCACCCCACCCCCAGGTTGCGCTGAAATGGCGACTGAGACTGGATGTGGTGATGTGCACCTGTAATCCCAGCTCTTGGGAGGTTGAAAACAGAAGGATCACTATGGTTCTGATTTATGCAGTGAGACTCTGTAGACCATGTACTAAACACATAAAAGAAGAAATGAGGACACATTGATAGTTTTGTTGGTTTCTCTATTACTAAAGAAAAGGAGACTTTTGTCTCTGTAAATTTTTGTCTCTTTACCTCTAAACACATTGTTGTCCATCTTCCTGGAACACGGCAGCATCACATTTCTCGTCCTCTCTATGATAGAGCAGGATATTCTAACCAGATCCAGTCCTGAAAGTGTGAGTAGAAGTGATATGTCCCATCTGGGTTGACACTGATTTCCTGAGTCAGAACTTCTAGCATTCTGCCTTTCTTTTGCTGTGGTTACGGGTAGCATTGCCAACAGCGGCTGATGCATCCAGCCCTGGCCCTGTGAGGAAGTGCAGCAGGTGCTCAGTTGATCCACTGCACAGCAAGAATGGAAAAGAATCCTTTGCTGTGTTTAGGGAGACTTAAAAGTTGCGAGCACAGCATAATACAGCCTATTCTTCACGACTTAAAGAGTCCTCGTCGTATACTTCTAAGGAGATTGGGACCATCCAGGAAAACCTCCAGGAATGGCCCTTTCTTTTTGTCTCACAATGATCCCCTCTTTCCTTGCTAACACATGTAAGAGGAACAAGTTTCTCCCTTGCTATGCTCCTGTGCCTGAGGGAGTGGCTCTTCTTGATATCTACTCCTTATCCTTATCCTTGTTTTCCTGTAAATTCCTTTTGCCTCTTTACCTCTAAACACATTGTTGTCCATCTTCCTGGAACATGGTAGCATCATATTGCCGGTCCTCTCTATGATACAGTGGGATATTCTAACCAGATCCAGCCCAGAAAGTGTGAGTAGAAGTGATATGTTCCATCTGGGTTGACACTGATTTCATTTTTGACACATTTAAGTTTGTCCAAATTTTAAAGACTCTCACATACCCTGTGAGGCTAAAAGTCATGTAGGGTTTTTTTTGGTCTATTAAATTTATCTATTCTTTATACATCTTGTCTTAATTTTATGAATACTTATTCCTCTATAAATTTATTTTTGTTTTAATCTCTTTACTAAACCTGGCTGCCTGAAATCGTTCACTACACAGAGCAAGGCCAATTTCATCCCTAGATTCCATCTTTATTCTTATCATATGGTTGAAAAGTTTCACCATTATATGCCTCTCATCTTCAATATGCAGTGCATCACCCCAGAATCTTCTTAAAATGGCATTTCAGAGGTCCCACCATTTGAGAGTCTTATTTAGCAAGTCAGGGTGAGCAACTGAATCTACACTGCTCTAAATTTGCACAGGCTGTTGAAGTTGTTCTGCAGACTGCACTTTTGAGTAGCACTGGTTTAGACGATGGTTTTAAATTTTCTCCACATCTAAAATGAAGATCATATGGACAATATCCTTTATGAAGCAGAGGATGTCTTTTCTGCAATCAAACAGCAGGAGTATATGTTATAAATGGGTCAGCAGAAAATCTGTAAAGTACACCTAATTAGGACTAGTAGCAAAAGTCTAGTATAATGCATGTGCTACATGTATCTGCCACTTCGACTTGGGGTTGAGATCAATGCTGGTTTAGAAACAAAAGCAATTCATTGCTTTTATTTGGAGGTGGAGTGACCCTGAAACACATTTGAGCTCTATTTTTAAGACAAAACCCATAAAATAATAAATTGTTGAAGACATTTTTGTGAAAATTTAATCTTTGGGATTTCTTTGAGGGCCAACTTGTTGATTTTTGGAAATTACAAATAAATTAGGTCAAACACAAGGGGCATTCTTTTTGAAGAACTTATTCTTACCCTTGTACAATAGTTTTGCTTCCTCTAGCACCACTTTGTTGACACAAGGGTACATATGCTGGCAATGGTAAGTACACTCTCTGACAGGGGGAAGGTCTCAAAATGCTTTCTTTTCCCACCACAATCCAACTGCTTCCCCTTACTTTACTCTTCTGCTGTGATCAATACCAACTAACCCTGTAAGTTCCCTAAGAAGTTTTACCAAAGCCACAGAAATAGAGACTAAAGAAGCAGAGAAACATTTTAGAGATTGACTTGTCTGGCTCCTTCATTTTTCTTTCCTTTTTCTTTTTTTTCTTCCTTCTCCTTCTCCTTCTCCTTCTTTCTCCTTCTCCTCCTCCTCCTCCTCGTCCTCGTCCTCGTCCTCCTCCTTCTCCTCCTCCTCCTTCTCCTCCTCTTCCTTTTTTTGAATGAGAATATTGAGATTTGAAGAGAGACAAGTTTCTCATGATCATATAATGAATATGGTCTCTTGCCTTCTAGTCTAGTCCTCTTCCAAAGCACCATATTTGTTGGGATGGTAAAGTTGAGCTGGATATGACCAAAGAAGATGGCAGGAGGGATACTAACAAGTGCTTCCTGCTTTCTAGAATTCCAGATGTAATTTGAATATTATTCTGTAATCATTAAGTTATAAACTGTCAGACATGAGGCCTGGGATGGTGGTTCAGTGGTATAGTACTTGCCTCCTATATAGGGTTCATCCTTAGTACCAAAGGGAAAAAAAAGATCAGACCCAGGAAGGATCTTAGAGCCCATTCTATTTCCTAAGTGTTACAGATGAGGAAACCGAGACCCCAGACCCATAAATGACACTAGCCAATATATTCATGGTATGACTAACCAATTCTTTTCTGAAACTTTCAGGACATTGTTTTTCCAAGCTCTGCTCCCAAACCTGTGAGCCTTTCCCATTCCTGACATTTACATCTCAAAGGAACATTCCCTTGGTGTTCTTAGTCCTTGAAAGACAACCTTGTCTGCATGTCTCTCTAGGTTTTGAGCTTGGTCCTTGGCTCAGCCAAACAAAGAACGTTAGTGTATAAAGTGACATTTTAGGTAAGAAACTGTCCAAGATTTCTTTATTTCATTGACCACTTTTCTTGGGTCTTGGATTGTTTTTGATGATATTTTAAAACTTCATTTATTCAGATCTCATTAATTTAGAATTAGAGACAACTGTGATAGGGACTAAATTGAGCTTCACCTTTGAGACTCAAAGAGAAAAAGTTGAACAAATTGTTGGAGCAAATGATACTAAAAGAGGATATTTTGACAATTTAAGAAGAGTTCTCTAAAATGTTTTTAGAAGAATCATATATATTGATTCTTACCTATATAATAAGGAACATCTGCAGAAAGTTCTCAACTTTGTTTTATTATTACTGCTATTTTGTAACGCTAAAGATTGAACCCTGGTACTTGTGCAACATTACACAAGTGCTCTACTACTTAATTATATCCCTATTTCATCTCTTCTGGGGAATATGTTTTAATCTCATCACAGAATGTATATGTAAGCATTATATACTACATGAAAACAATCCTTAAGGATTAGAAGTAGAGTGACTTAGAAGCAAATGCACTGTAGTAGCGATAACTATCATGAGTAAATACACATCAGATTTGGAGTGGTCATGTGGCATACAGTACTAGGGCAGTAAGCAGGTTTGTGGTTAGGGGTGTATGCCATAGCTGAAAGAGAATACAGGTATTTTTAAAAATATATATAAGATCAATTCATTCAACAAGGATTTTATTTACAAAGGAGTTTGAAGATTGGGAAGAGAAAATTGCTAAGGATAGATTCTAGAAATTGTGGAGGTGCTGAAATGGGGGATTAGTAGGCCATCCATTTTGGCAACATTTTGTTTGCTTCATCTACATCTAGGCTCTGGAGAACAAGATGTAACCTTATTACTAAAAATGAGTATGAGCCAAAGAACATCAGTCATGTCCTGAAAAACAAAACTCCAAATCTAAAGCACTTCATGGGGCATCTTGACTGTCTCAGCTGAATATTTAGCTACCATTCCTCTGATCAACCATAGTAACTATAGAAATTAAAATCAAGTTAGAACCAAATGTCCTACAGTCATAATGATGTTGGGGTAGAGAAGTATTGCTATAACCTTAAGTACTTCTGATTTTGCTGTCCATGGAGATAGCTCTGCCACTGATGTTTGTTTTGGGCTTAACTTCCTATATTTTTCCTGTCCCCCATTTTTAAACATACTACTAAAGTTTAGTTTAAATGCTGAATGAACCCATTGGAAGTGTACACTTTCATGATTACAGTTTTGCAACCACTTCCACAGTCTAGTTTTAAAATATTCTCATCACCCCACTAAAGTTTCCTACCTCCTGTGGGCAGTCAATGTTTGCTTCTACTTTCAACTTTAAAGATCTTCTACATCCTTTCTTGTTTTTTAATTACCATTAGCTTAGACTCAGCACAAATATGTTTGTAGCTACTTTAAGAGACACAAGTTATGTTGAAACAGCTTTATTTTTAATCCATAAATATCTGTTACTGACAAAAGTGGAAAAATCCTTAAGACTAAATCTTACTAAAGTGATATCTGTTTACAGTACATATAGAATGTGCTTTGATGGGTAAGGAGGACGATGAGATTTGTACAGGAGCAGTAACAGGAGCACTCCTCATTGTGAAGCTTACATATGAATAATGAAGAAACCACCAAGGTACAGATAGAAAGGTCATTGTCATCAATACTACCATATATAATAAACATAGAATCCATAAATTGGGCTAATGCATAAAAATGTTCATTAATCCCCCTTAGGAAATTGTGTCCCCAAACTAAAAATATTATAGTAAGAATTGCTTTTTATTAGAGAATTTCAAGAATTCTTTACTACAAAATACCTAGTTGTGTTATAGAACTAGAGGATTTTTTTTTCCACTACGAAGCAAATGAATGGGTCCTCCCATGAAGTGGCATTCAAGGATCACTGCAGGATGGGCAGGAAAATTGAGCAGGGTCTTCTCTTCCCTCCATAGGAAGGGGATTAAGGAAGCACACAGTGTCCTTTTTCTGAATGATGAAAGGTTAATGTGTTTGCCGATTTACAAGATGGGTTTGATGATACCGACTTGGAATCTCCATTCTTGCTTCACAAGCCTTCACTGGGAAGGCAGTAGCATCACAAGGAGGGGATAGAAAGATACAAGCATGGGGTAAAAGCCCTCCTCCTAGTGGCCCAGGTTGGATGCCTCTTCATCTCCAGTTGGAATGGAACCTCAGTGTCCAGTCATGGTGTTCAGAAGAACATTCCAGAGTGGGATATACAAACATTTCTTGACACATGGAACCTTTTCCAAGCATACATTTGAGGCTTGGAATGTGTTTTCCAGCTGTCTTTAGATACAAATTTTATGCCCAAACTTCATGGGCTGACATCCAAATCTTTCTTTTGCAGTCCATCCCTTCTCTGAAATTGGAACTGCTTCCCTCCAGCTGTAAGAACCACATCAAAAATGAAAATTCCACACTCAGAATCTTCTAGTGACACAGACACCTAGGTGGCTTACAGGTATCTGTAAGAGAGGCTTTGTGACACATGGTTGGTGTCTTGCTGAATGATCAGGCCCTTAATCTTCAGATATGAGAGCATCCATGGGTGGCCAAGACTCTCAGGCCAACCCTGGGCTCTGGTGAGGAGTCTGCTGGCTATTTGGGGCATCTGAGGATGTCATTGTAGGGGGCAGGCATAGACAACATGTGGAAAGAGACATGGAAAAAGAAAAGGGTGCAGATGGGGAATGAAAGTCCTAGAATGTGAGAGTGGGTTGTAACTTGGAATCTCAACTAATTGAAGTCCCTCATTTTACAAATGGGCAAACTGAGGTACTGAGCAGGAATGTAAATCCTCTTGTTCATGTAGTAAGATGGAGACAAAGCCAGGGCTGGAAGCCACATCTCCAGAGCCTCAACCCTGTACCTTTTTCTCCTTGAGTATGCTACCTTCCAAAATCAAATATAGAGCCCAGGAAGGCTGACCTTTCCTATTGAATTTACAATTAAAATGCTGCATTTCATAAAAAAATAACATTTAACTCCCCAAAATACTTCATCAAAGCACAACAGACTTCCTTGAAAATACTCATGAGCAAAGGTCCCTAGATTCAGAAAGGATGACAGAAAAAATACATGTGGCAGAGAGAAGATAGTGAGCCAGCTCTTCTCAGAGCATGTGCCTTTTGGGTCCATGTGATGGGCAGCCCTTTCAAACTGTTGCCTTGCGTCAAGTCCACAGGTGCCTATGGAAGGAATACGGGTAGGGGGCTGGTGCCGGATAAGGTGTCTTTGAAGGAGATGAACTGAGTTTGGTGGCAGGGTCATTGGGACAGATATTCTTCCATGCTTGGAGAGTCCTGAGGCCTTCAAATCTTCTCCAATGAAGGAGTAATATGAGGTACACTCACAGGAAGGGAGAGTGGGTGGCTGAGAGTCTTCAGAGAGATGATAATTTAGCTGGAGCAGGAGCTTCTGGGCTAACATCAGGCTGGGTCAGGAGCTTCATGGGTTTTACAGGTGTAGGAAGCAAAGCTGAGCTCTTGGCTGTAGCACTGCTGGCCCAGCAGCCTCTCCTCCTCCTCCCAAGGACCAGTGAGGGAGAGCCCTTGGCTTCATGCCCCACAACATCATTGCACAGGGGTACGAAGTGAAAGATAAACCAGGGAGGCAAACAGAGGACTTGAAACATGTCTAGTTCTTCCACAGTTTTCCCCCAGAGCTCTAATTCTGAAAACTAGAGACTATAGTAGGGCCAAGGAAAACAGATTTGGTATGACGGAAGGAAGACAAAGAAACAGATGTGAATAGAAGCTGGAACTGGTATTGGAGACTGAGGTTACAGAGGAAGAAAGTAAAAAGAGGGGGGGAGGAACTTTATCCTGGAGGAAGGGGAACTTTCCAAGGGACAGAGACCTATCACCCAAGGGTGTCCCTAAAGGCAGGAACCCACTTAGGAGGTTAAGGAATTCTTGCAAAGCCGTTGTGACTCCCAAGTGCTTTCATCCAGGAATCCACTGTTGAAGCAACACTGCAAGGGAGGAAGGGCACAAGGGGCACAGGGAGCCTCTGGAAGAGCATTCAGGCCTGAGGAAACCTAGGTAGAACCCAGTCCATTCCTGAAACAGCAATGAAGACACAGAGGACAGAATGAGCGGAGGAAAATTGTGGCCTTTAGGATTCCTTTGCTAAAGACACATGCCTTTTCTGAGAGAGAATGGCCCTCTGTGTGTGGCACAGGCCAACAGGATGGTTGGGCTGGAAGCTGTGGCATCTGGTTCTAGAACCAGAACACTCTCTTCAATGAACCTGTCTGGCAGTATTGTTTTGCTTATACGTAGAGATAGATGAAACTGCTGAGCAAATGGGGTCCTGTCTTATTGTGTATACCCCCTTACTATGCATTGATATATTCCAAGACACCTAGTGGATACTGAAAACGTGGGTAGCACTGAATCCCATATAGGTTATATTTTTTCTTACACATACATACCTGTGGTGAAGTGTAGTTTATACATTAAGCACAAGAAGAGGTGACCAACTTGAACAATAAAATAGGACAATCATAGCAAGATACTGTAATAAAAGTTATGTGAATATGCTCTCTCTTTTTAGCCAGGACAAATATTAGTTTTGGGCCACCTAGAGATGACTGAAGCAGGGTAACACAATACTGTGACTATGTGTGACTACTATACCCATTTGAGACACAGTTTTAGGATGTGGATTGGAGCAAGTTTGTAGTGTGTGTGTCTCTATGCCTTTCTCTCTTGCTTCTCCCAATCCTTCCCCTTTCCTTTTCTTCATTGTAGGCCTCAGGATAAAGCAGAAATCCCTTACAAAGAATAAGCATCTGAGCCGAATTTTCTAATTTCATCTGATGATTCAACTGATGAAAGAGAATTTAAATCTGACAGTAGTAAGACCTGGAATAAAAACTATTTTGAAATCAACCTATCAAACAAACCCTGAGACAGACAGAAACACACCTCCTCAGGGAGAAGGTTGAGGGCAGGAAGCCCAGGGAAAGAATCCCCTGACAGCTGGAGAACCTAGGCTCCAGAAGATGATTTGGTAGGATGAGACAGAGCTCTAGTTTAGTGTGTATAGCATAAACACTCGAGGCAGGGATTCTCACCTACCCATCACCTGTTTTTTCCCTTCCCCACAACAGTCTTCAGGGGAATTTGCCAAAGATTAAAGAGTCTAAGGATTCTGGGCTGAGGGGCCCAGCTGTGTGTGAGACACACTTTGCTTCTAGGCGTGCACATCTGCTTTCTTTATGTAGATCAGCCTCCTTTTCCCCTGCATCCCTCAGTCTTACCTGCTGGAACAATTGTTCATAAACCCACGGGGACCAGCCCTTTAGAAGGTTTATGTGTTTGTGGGGAGGAGAGCACGGGAAGTCAGTCCTTGCCTCCCAGCCTCAAGGTCCCAGGGACACTTCCCAATTGGGCATGCTGAGGGCAGTGGTCAGAACCCCCAACCTCTGTCCCTTGTGATTCATCAGACCCCGTCCTGTTAAGCCTGGAAGGCGAGCTTTAGGGAGAAGAGGAGAGAGGTTTGGAATTGTTGAAATATCTAAGAGAAAGCAGTCCAGTGATTTCTGTGTTGTTTTTGGACTTGGTTAGATTAAAAATTCCCAAGACACATGAGTTCCCCTCACCCTATCTTTTTAAGACTTCCATAAGAGAATGTAAAATCTTCTGTTGCTGGAATCTGACTGGTGACAGTCTAGTGTTAGTGTTATACCTTCATCAAACATTCTGGAGCTGATTCCTCCCAGCCCCAGAAGAGGGAGGCGCCCTGTCCCTGGGAATGGGGGAGTCTCTTAAGTCTGTCCCACTGATATGGGGGTGGTGGTGTCAAGTGCTGATGTGTTCATTGTTAGCTCTCCAGTGGTAACCACACCCTTTCCACCTCTCTGATGGGGCTGTGACAGGTTAGCACTGGGGACCCCCTCACAAAGCAGAGGGCAGGCATGGTTCTGCCTGATGTTACAGCACCCCCTGCAGGGAAGGGCCAAAGAGCTGGGGAGATGCTCAATTAGCCCTTGAATCAGTAGCCTGGATCAGTACCATTGTTTATTTGTATTTGCCAATGGTTGTTTGTCCCTCTGATGCAATGGTATGAGAAAGGGCAGCCAGGGGAGAGTAATGGAACTAGAGGGCACAGGAGAAGATAGATGGCTGGGAAAGTGAAGGCAGGGAGAGGATTCACTCTAAGTAGAGAAGGAGCCCAGAAAGTGGGCAGAAATGGGGAAAGAGGAACAGGTGAGTGAGGGACAGCCAACCTCAGGAAGGTCTTCTTTACTGGGGACAAGCAGAGCCTTATCTTCTCTTTATGCTTCTGCCTCTGTCCTGCCTGAGGTTCATGGTGGGGGACAAGCAGAGCCTTGAATGAGGGGAATGGTGAGCCCCTGAGATCCTGGGCATCACAGTGACCCTCCCCACCCTGGCTCTTTCTGACCACAGCAGGCATTGCCTGGGAACAGAGCAGGGGTAGGAAAGGCAGGCCTGAGTGGTGGTCAGAGTTGAAACCTAGAGGCCTGGAGGCAGTGGGAAAGATAAACAGGTGGCCAGGAGGACTCCCCTAAAGTTTCTGCACTCCAATAGCTAAAGCCTCAAAGAACTGGAGGGTGAAACAGCTAGGCTGGAGGGGAATGAAGCTTCCCCTCTTCCCAGAGGGGCCAGGGCAGCCAGTTGGAATGGGGCAGGCTTTCCAACAAGGGGAGACAGCTGCAGGAAGGGAAGCCTCCTTGTCACAGGGAAGGATGAAGGGTCAGGGTGGGCAAAAGAAGGGCCACTCACTTGGTGGGGACCAGAGAGTTCCAGCAGGCAGAAGAGAATTAGTATTGTGCTTATAACACAGCAGCTCTCTGTCTCAGAGAGCAAGCAGGCAGTTTTGAGGCACTAGAAGATTTCTGTGATGTGGTTCTAGGTAAATGGGTGAGACCAGGAAGCCTACTGGTCAGCCCACTGACTGTACCCACTAGCTGGTTCCACTGCAGATGGTTTTAGATCGGGATCAGGTAAGGGTCTTCTGGCTGACAGAACTTGCGCAGGGTCTACTGCCCTGGGGAGGAGGCTGTGTGACCAAAGGGCATTGGTGAAGGTGGCAGGCGTGGGACTGGGGATCCGCCCTCTCTTTGCTCCCAATTGATTCTTTTGGAAGAGTAAAAGCAGATGCTCTAGGTCCTGGGTCTGAGTGTGTTGGACCAGGCCATCAGAGCAGGGGTATGGCTTTGGGGACAAGGTGGCCCACCCCTTCCTCCAATAGAGGAGACCTGGAAAGGGAAAGGGACAAGCAGAAGGCTGGCCCTTCTGCTCCCGACTCCTGTTCTATTTCGCCCCGCCCCACCCTGCCAAGCACCCAGCAGGGCTCTGCCGGTCACACGGTCACTTCAGTCTTGCTGGCTGTGTAGCAGGTGTGGTGGCCCGGGATATAGTGCAGCTGCTCCACCGTGTTGTGTCTGCGCGAGGCAAAAGCGTGGCGCTTGGCTGCTGTCTGGCTCTTGCCCAGGGTGGCGTAGGAGTTATTGGAGGCACTGGGATGGGAGTGCATCTTGGTCATGCGGTAGCGGTCCAGCACGGGCGTGGACACAAATACGTCCGTGTGGGAGATGGCCCGAGACAGGGACTGCTCAGGGAAGGCCGTCCGCTCCGGGGACAGCAGCGGGTCCTGGGAATGCAGGCGCTCCGTGGAAAGCAGCTGCTCATCGGACAGGATGCGGTCATAGGGCATTCCGAACTCATCCGGCAGGCCCCGCTCTGGGGACAAGACCCTGTCCTGTGACATGGCCCGGATGGGCCTGCGTGGTCTTTCCCGGGGCAGCGGCTTTTGCTGAGACATCTGGATGACGTTGAGCGGGAGGGTGCCGCGGGCCGCAAGGTCCGGCAGGTGCCTCCGCCTCATGTAGTACTCATCAGCCTCCTTGTCGGCTGCAGAGGGAGGAGACAGAGAGGAAACAGAATGAGGCCAGGGGCAGGGCTTGGGGAGACCCCGCATCCCTACTGCCGAGTCCCCCACCTGTACATCTTCAAGGACAATACAAACCCTTTTTGTTTACGGATGAGGACATGGAGGCTCAGGTGAAGGTGGTACTGCTCCACTGAATGTACAAACCAGTCCCTGGGAGCTTGTGAATTGCAGATTCTGATTCAAGGCCTCAGGTGTGTCCAAGGGACTGTATCTCTACCACAGTCCCAGGTCTGCTTCTGGTCCAAGGACCTCTTTGAGCAGTGAGAGGTAAACGACTCTCTTCAAGATCCCCAGAGAGCTCATGGTAGATGAGGGCAATCTCAACTCCTTGGGCTCCTCCTCTTGCACTATATGTCCTGCACTGTGACCCTGATATCTAGTGGCATTCTGTCTTGATGGAATAACCAGTGGCATGTGTAGTTTCTGAATAAGCTCTAGATCCTCTCTTTACAGAAGCTGAGTCGCAGAGCCAGCCTCCTGCAGGAATAAAGCAAGATCTAGTATCTAAGAGGCATTTGTGAGAAAGTATGCCTGGTAACTTAGGAACATAGTAACACCTTCTCTGGAGTGGCTACCAGTGCGCAGGAAGCTAATGCATGGGCGTCTAGCCTCCATGCAACCATGTATTCAGCCTACACGTCCTGTGCCTGTGCCCACAGCACAGCAGGCTGGAACCATCTGACACGTGAACCTCATTCAGATGCTCCATTCTCCTCTCCATTTGGTAGCCACTCTCAAGCTCACACTGCCCTCCAAACGGACACAATATACACACATCTTGCATTTCCCCAAATATCAGCAATGAGAACTCTTCCAGATAGTTCTCAAGATTTGCACAAGCTCACAAACATTACTTCCTTCTAAATTGGTACAGAGGGATTACTGATGGTTGTATTCTGGCTGCTGAGCCACATTTTCTCTTCTCAGTGGACCAAAGCAGATTTCTTAGGTACTCAGAGATGCCCACTTCCTCCCATGGAAGGTCAGTGTTCTACCATGGGGATAGATGAGGTGAGCTTGGACTGATCTTCTATTACTAGGCAGGCTGGGGCTTTCATAGAGTTAGTGGTCATCAAAAGAGACTCGTGAGAAATTCAGGAAGAAGGACCAAAAGTCAGAATTCCAAGAAAGAAGAGTTGTCCCTCAATATATTTTCTTGACATTCTAAAGTCTTAAACCCATCAACATCCACAGACTCCCTAAAACTCAAGAGAAAGAGCAGGAATTCCTAACAGAATGGAGCACATGCATGAGAGATTGGGAGTCTCAGGTTTTCAAGATGGTGTTGGCTGAGATAGAGAAGGAGCTGACATATGGGTCTCTAAAAAAGCTCTGGACAACCACTGTTCTAAAATGAGACACAGAGCAATGAAAGCCCATGGTACGTAGAAGGCAGGAGTTCAAATGTGTTGGGTGGAGGAAGGCTTTCCCTTTCAGTTGAACTAGTGCAAGAGTTGAAATGCTGCCTCCTGTAGAAATGCAGACCTAAGAATCTGTGATCTCTGTTTTGTTTATAGGAACAATAGACTCAGACTCCAAAGAACAGAAGCAAGGATTTGCATATACTCTTCCTCCCACAAACCACTCACTCTTTGTTCTTGGAATTGAACATTCATTCTTTTAGTAATAGGCCAAGAACAAGAAACAGACAGAGGAAGATTCCCTGGAGACGTCAGGGACAGACCTCAAACCCAGGAGGAACCTGACTTACTTAGCCTCTTCAGAGATGAGTACTTGCTCGGGTTGGTCTTCACTGCAGACTCGTAGGATGGGGGCAGGTGTGCCAAGTTCTGGAAAGAGCGGGAGAAGGAAAGGTCGTAGGGCTCGGTGGCTGATGTCAGGATGTTGTTCATCCGGGGCTTCTCTGCAAGAAAACAGAAGGGGTATGCTGTATTAGTGAAGTCTGGGAGAGAAGAGTGTCCAGGCCTGTACTTTCTGATTCATCTTTAACTAGAGTCCACAGTCTGGTTTCCTGGCCCTCTGTGCTAGGACACAGGAAATGAGACACTGTCCCTCTTACTGCAGTCCTGTTGTCTGTAGCCTGGGGACAGGTGTTGTCTTAGCTATCACTGACCACCTACCACAGAACTCCTTGAGTAGCAGACTGAACTCTGAGGTTTGGACGCAGATTATTGCTCCAAGTATATCACTGGGTAATCTAAGGAAACTGTAAACTTGTTGCAACTAAATAGCACAATAAAATCATCTACATCTGTGGAAAAATGCTATCAATCCCTAATAGTGGTAGGCAAACCTATCTCTTAGGCTCAGAGAAACCTCATTTTGTACTGCCTTGCATTATGTACTATAGAAGAACTGAGTCTATACCTAACTCTACTGCCACCCCAACCCACACTTTATCTATAATTTATTCCTCTTTCCAGAGCTCCTACCTGGGAATCTTCATGCTTCACACCTGACAATCCCCTGTGAGCCACATAACCACTCTATCTTACTTTAATTCCCTTCTCAGAAGACCCCTCAGTCAACTCTAAGCTGCTAGAGGAAAGAGTGTAGACCAAAGTGTTCATCACATCCTTCATGCTTCCCCCTCTTCCCCAGAGATACAGCCTTGAGATTCCAAAATCAGAAGAGAGAATGGAATATTATTCCTTTCCATACCTGAGGAAAAGGTGGAGGAAGGAATGGAAAATAATGTGAAGAGGTAATAACCTGAGTGATTACTAGGACACCATGCAGGGTGGGCTGGGCTTGGACAGCACAGATTAGGAATAACACAAGAGAGGGGAGGTATGACCTGGTGAGGGTTGGTAGCCAAAATGGGAAACAGAGAAATGAAGACCCAGGAAATCAGGCTTTGTTGTTTGGTAGATGAGAAGAAAGGAGCCACAAAAAGAAGTCAACAGGTGCATGCTGGGGGAAATTATGGTATCATTTCCAGAAAGGAGGCAGGTGTGAGGCTCTGCTTGCTGCATCACCCCTGTGCACTCTCTGGTTGGAATACTTTAAGACCAGAGCAGACTGAAAAGTGGAATCCTCTTACGTGGAGACTGGTGTGCAAATGGACTATGATCTCCTACACCTCTGAGCAAGGAGTGCAGTATCATGGAACACATCAATTCTGTAAACAGCAGGAGAGAGGGAAACCATCCTAGACTTTATGCAAAGCTGTCCCAGGCACAGGGAACTCCTGGTTTCTCTATTTCTTTCTGCCTGCATTGTTACCCTCAACCCTGGGGACTGAGCCAAGGGATCTCAGCCAATATGCTGGTGTTCACACCAGCTCAGTACATATGTGAGGGGGTGATCAGAACATGCTGTGCAGAAAGATCTTCTCTGGCAGGGATCATGCCAGATGCCAGGAAGAAAAGTTAGCAGAGACCTGGGAGCAGTACTCCTTTGTCTTGGTTAGCAGCCACCAGTGTCTTAGCTCTGTCTTCATTACTTCTGGCCACGTTGGTGAACAGATTTTCCTCTGCCTGTTGACATCATACTTCCAGTGGAGGCATTTTCTCAACTCACCTTCTTTCAAAATCCACATTTCTGGATACAGTTGTCTGAACAGTGTATGTATATTTTTTACCATACAATTGAGCCAAGGCCAGCTCTTTCCTGTCTTCTTCATCCAACAAGATTTCCACTGACCCCTGGCTCAAACTTCTTCCTATTGAAATATATTCCTTTTCCTTTCTGTGAAATTCTCCTTTGACTCAAAGACCTTGCTTCTGTCCCTCTCACATCTTTTTCAACACATACAATATCTGCTGCTCCAGCTTACACTACTCTTCTTGGAAGTTCAGCTCAGTTTAGTGTCTAGCTTGTCTCTAGTACTTTGACTTGTGTCAGTCTTGTTGAGCTCTGAAGATTTCAATGCCTTTGACTGCACAAACCTTGATTGCTTTTCATTGTATCTTCCCCTTTCCCTTCCCTTCCCTACTCTTTCTCTTTCTCCACTTTTTTTCTTTCTTCCTACCTCCTGTCCCTCTCTTCTTTTTTCCTTCCTTCCTTCCTTCCTTCCTTCCTTCCTTCCTTCCTTCCTTCCTTTCCTTCTTTCCTT
>NDGN011166794.1:0-12681 GCA_002564285.1 Tympanoctomys barrerae | reverse complement strand
AAAAAAAAAAAAAAAAAAAAAAAAAAGATAATTTGATAAATATATTCAAAATTAGTCAAAAATTTTTACTTATAGCCTGACAGAATATTAGCTATCTCATATCAGAAAGCTTATTAAGCTATACCTGTAATGATGATATAAAAATTATAGTGTTTTATATTCTTGAAGCCCTGTTAAAACCTGGACTTACTCAGAAATTCTCATTTTTTAATGTACATCTTTCCCAAAAGCACCACGCATACCTCTCCTTTAAAGCAAGACAAATGACTGATGTATGATCTTTACATTGAAAAGATCACCTTCCACTATGTTGTAAGTGGTGATGGCTCTGGAAACTAACTGAAGGATGTAGTGCTGCACACCTTTAATCCCAGGCACTCAGAAGACTGAGGCAAAAGGACTGAAAAGTTTGAAGCCACCTGGGAAACTTAACAAAACACTGTGAAAATCTTGAAAAAAGCCGAGAATATAACTTAGTGGTAGAGTACTTAGCACACTTGAGGTCTGCTCTTGAATGTCAGCAACATGCATATGAACACACACTTAACTAGGTAGTACATAAGACTTTATGACAGTATTTTAAATGTTCCAGGCTTTGGTTCCAAATTCTGTAGGTCTGCTTGTAATTCTATGTATATTTAGACTCTGTTAAAAATATAGAAAATTCAATATACAGCAAATGTCAAATACACCATTCTGGCAAATTTATCCCAAGAAAATAAATTCAATAAAATGAAAAAGCTCTATGTAGACATGGGCTTAGTTTTAGCTACTATAACCTGAAATGTCCAAAAGAAGGGCAACACTGTGAAACAATGTATCACATAAAAGGATATTTATAAATGCTGGCATTGTAAAAAGGCAAAATGATAAGTATGATACTGCATCTATGTGTAAAGCATGTGACAGGAGTGAAATTTTTCCCAAAGAAACACATGTTTGTTTTAGGAAAACAAGAAAACAATCAGTGATTATCTGTGAAAGATAAGTAAATGTATCACAAAGATCATGATTTCCAACAAACATGAGATGAAGACGAAGTGAGAAAAGCAGAATATAAAGAATAGGACCAAAGAAGTAGAAGGTAGTATTATTTACACAACATCTAAGAGCGTAAGTTTAAATGATCTGTCCTAGAAAGAGCAAAATATCCAACAGAGAAAAAAAGGAGGAAATTAAAAAGTTAAGTTTTAGCAAAGTTATTTTGAGACTAAAAGTGATCTTACTGGATTATACATCAAAAATGTTGTTCCAACAATGATTTGTGGAATGGGTTGGAAAGAGACACCAGAACAGAAATTTTCCAGAAGCTATTTGATCAAGTCTATGTGAGAAATTAAGGACATGCCATAAATTTAACTATTTTAAAAGATAATAGTGTTACCAATATATACTTACCATATCCCATGGAGGGAAGGATTAGCTCAATATACCATTAGTATACAGAATGTGTTAAGTAATGTAGAAACCAGAAAAATGGAAAATGAATGACAATAACATCCATATATTGGTATTTATACTACTCAAGTATGTAGTCAATTTGATCAGGTATCAAAATATATTAGGCTGGGCATACAGTTCAGGGGCAGAGTAATTGCCTAGTATGTACAAAACCCCAGGTTTGATCCTCAACACTGTAGATTAAAAAAAAAATATTATTAGCTACTGAACTGAGTACTATTATATTAGGCTGAATGTGTAGCAACACATAGAAAAAGATGTTCTAACAGAAGTAGCTAGGAATGGCATTTTTTCTGGATACTTTCTGAACACAAATAGCTATAAAACAATGTTTAATCAATCTAGCCTTATTTTACTTCTCTGTACTGAACTCTAGAAGATTCAAATTCCCTATACTTGCCATGTTTGTTTTATCTTCTACTCTTGTTCTAAGAACCTGCTTGAACTTTAGCACCCACTTCCTTAAGAACTATATTAGCATTATCTCTATAGTTATCCATATGTATCTTGATGAGACCATGAGCTTGATGTGATCATTGTGTTGTGTGTGTTTATAGTACCTAGTAAAGTGTTAGGGATAATGAAGACGTCCAGAAACAATTTTCCTGAATGCTTAGTGTTACAATTAGAATGAACATGTGGTCTTACATTTCTCCAGTTGAGAAGACTTTTTGAAATGCTGTAGACAGTTCTTAGTTGTTTTATACTGGTAAACACAAAAGTATACCCATGAAGGGAAAAGATGTAGACAGTATTTTCTTAATAATGTGACAAACTGAAAATATTTCCAAGGCAATTTGTCTATATACAATAAAATTTAATTTCTTCTACATATAATTTTTATGTTAATATATAAGCCCCCAGTATACTAATATAAGTACCAGAACCCAAATAAATATATTTGAACTAACTTCATACTGCAGTTACAAATGGGTTATAAAATAATTTTAAACTCTAGATCTTTTTTTTTTTTTTAATGTATTTTTTTTGTTACAGGGTCTCACTATCCAGCTTGGACTCAGAGTGATCTTCCTGTTTTCAGCCTCCTCAGTGCCAGGATTACAGGTATGTGCCACTAAGCCTGGATTCTGGCAGGCTCAATCTGCCTCGAGGGCAGGGCTGGTGTGGCACATGGTGCCAGGGGTTGAACTGTGGTCCTTGCACTTGCCTAAGCAGGCACGTCAGGCCGTTGAGCTATCTCGCTGGCCCCTAAATCTATCTTTTAATAAATACATAAGCATAGTCAAATGGCAGTAGGAAGTAAAAAGTTCATATCACATTTGCTATACAGTAACGAACAATCTAGTTATCACATTCACCTAAATAAACCTGACTGCTGGGATTACACTTGTGCACCACCACATCTGGGTTTTATATTTATATCAGGCCATCAAATAAGGCCTGGGAGATGAAATTCTTCTTATCACCTGTTTTTGTAAATAAAGTTTTACAACATTTATTTGCTTTGGTACTACAATGTTAAAGATAAACTAAAACAGTTATTATATGGTCCTCTATGGAAAACGTCTGTTGACTTCTGATTATTGTATTCAAAAAGGAACAAGTGACACCTACCCTGTAAGAGGAGTCATGATATTTACTTTGTGTTGTCATTGCAAAGTGGTTTACTTTATGAACAAAACTCCAAAAAATTGGTTTGTAGCAACTGAAAAAACATTATTAGAAGTGAAACAGGCAAAAGAAATATTCAAGAAAAATCTAGTTTATGCTGCATTGTTTTAATATGCATGCCAATAATACAATGTCCAGTTGTTAAATTACTGTAAAACAGACTTTTTATAAAAAGAATCAATGCTGTCTAGAAAGCTTGTTGTATAAAAGACAATTTACTATTCTAAAAGTGAATGAGGCAAACTCTGAAAGATTAGACTAAGATTTATTTAAGTTTTTGATTCCACTGCTTCTTGCACTATAATTTAAAATGGGTTTAAAGGAGAATTTTCAAAAACTGGAACACCAGAAGCCAGATAATTCTAGTTTTTTGAGGTGTGGGGGTAAGTTCAATACATATTTTAAAAATCCACTTTATATTGCAGTATTGAGTAGGTAGCAATTATCTTACTAATGCAGCAGACCCTTTTCAGGGATGGTAAATATTATTTCTTAAGTAGAAGATTCCCTCAGAATTAGTACTTGTTAGCTTTTCACCTATCAATGATAGACAGATATGCAAACCCTATGGAAGCTGTTTTGGGGCTGGTAAGATACAAAATAAAAAAAAAATCTTCAGCAAACTTTAATAAACTTAATTTTTATGAAGTTACTGTTTAATGCATCTCTTGAAAAATCTTATTAACTTGTGTTTTTAAGCATAATTTGGATCCAATAGTTCTAACAATGAAACTCATGGGCACAAGTTTTAAAAATATTGTATATTATGCCAACATCTATAATAAATCTTCTTCAAATATTTCATGGAGATGTCACTGATAATAAGTCTTTATCTGAGCTGTATGGAAAGATATTTTATAGACTGCTCAAAAAAAAACCAAAACAAATTTTCACTATCATATCATTAAAGATTACTGAATATACCAATCTACTGTAAAGAAAATAACAATTCTCCAATTTAGGAACAAATAAACCATGCCTCAATTTCACTAAGAAACAGTACATTCTCCCAAACTCAGAGAAACTGAGAGTTCTAAACACAATCCAATCAGATTAGGTTGTTCAGTGCTAAGTAAACCAGTTAATGTAGTCATCTCCATTCAGCAAGGTAGCTTCTATATGAGAACACTGAGGTGAAATAACTACCCTAATGAAGTCTAATAGGGACTGTAATCATCAAACCCAGTGAGCTACACATATCAATAATTTTGACCTTCGAGCTGGTCAGTGAAATTCTAGTAAAGGGCACTATCAGGAGGGATGATCACAACAATTGATAAAGAATGTCACATGAAAGCATTGAGTGCAATAAGGGAGAAAAAACACTAGTTGAGGGAAGCAGGGGAAGGGAGAAGGAAAATCATTTCCTTAAATTATTAAAGTTTTGATTACTGATATTAAGCTTATAGCAACATGTAAGGCATGTTAGCTGATGATCATTAACGGAAAATATTTTAAACATTTAGAAGTTGTTGCAAAAGGGTATTTCTGCCATACTCACTATAAGGAATAAATAAGATGATGTGAAAAAGAATGAGGCTGATACTGAATCCACTATGTAGCAACTATAAATAAAAAAATGGGTGAAAGAAATTAAACAGTTGAGTAGGTTTCCACTGGATTTTTTTTTTTTGGTACTGGGGATTGAACACAGGACCCTGAGCTTGTCAGGCAAGCAGTTATTCTACTGAGCTATCTCACCGGCCCTCCACTGGATTTTAATTAAAATTATACAAAGTTTAAGGAATAGGATATTGAAAATTACCTCTTGTACTAGGGTGTACAAATAGGTGGGTACATAAAAGATAAAAAATAAAATGTAACAATATCACTTTACATTTAGTATGTTCATACAAGGGGCAAAAATAGCTGGGCCTTATGGCTCATGCCCGTAATCCCAGCACTTGGGAGGTTGAGGTAGGATTTTGTGGGTTTGAGGCCAGCTGGGTTACAAACCCTGAATTGCATAGTGAGACGCTGTCTCAAAAGGACAGAAAGAAACAAAACAAGACATGAGTAATCTAATTTAGTGCAAACATATACTTCTATTACACATTCAAAATTTCTCATCTTAAGGCTATTCAAGGAAATTTCAAATTACCCACAAGATTCTTTGAATCCATTTTTATTTATCTATTTATTTGGTACAGAGTCTTGCAATACACATTGGACTCATAGTGATCTTCTTGTCTCAACCGCCTCAGTGGGCATGGCACACCTGGTGCTCTCGGGCCAACATAGCATCAAACCACGGATCAAACCCAGGTTCCTGTGGTGGCCAGGCAGGCCCTTAGACTGCCGAGCTATCTCCCCAGCTTTTCCCTCAAGATTTGAGTATGTAATATATGAACATCAGATAAAATACTTAAAGATGTTATTTTATGGCTATTCCAAGAAAGAAAAGCATGGTAAGAATTTTGGTCCTGAAAATGAATATAAAATTATTCTAGTAACATTCAGATTAATTCATTGACTAGAAAAACAAATCTGCAAAGAAAATCTTTGTGTACTCAAATTTTAAGCTAGACCATGGAAACGGTGTGTGCCCATCAACAAATGAATGGATAAGGCAAATGCAGTATTTACACACCATGGAGTGCCATGCTGCCATAAAGAGAAACTGGAGGCAGTCATGGGTAAGTGGATGCAATATGAGAACACAAATGTTAGGTGACAGAAGTCAGATACACAGAATCTAGTAACACATGGTCCCTCTTATATGAGAAACACAACACACACACACACACACACACACACACACACAGAACAGGACAAAATGAGACAAACAGAAATAGGAAGAAGTTAAAATACTTCCCCAAATTGTGTATTTCAAAATTATTTTTACTATTAGTTTATCTTCACCGAATTGAAAGTTTGTGTCATTATTTTTTGTAAGAATCTTTTTGAGCTTGCACTCTACTTTGAAAATAATGATACAAAGTCTGTAACAATTGTTACTCTCTTATTATTTTGTTACAAAATTTTATTTTTTTCATACAACAAAAAAGTGGGGCTGCAGAGACAGCTCACCGGTCTAAGCACCTGCCTGGCAAGTGTAAGGACCCAGTACAACATGCTGTGCTGGCCCTACCCTGCATGTTCTGAGCAGGCCTGTAATCACAGCTCTGGGGAGGCTGAGACAGGAGCATCACTACCAGTCTAAGCTGTGTGGCAAGACCCTGTACCGAATACATGCAATTAAAAAAAAAAGGTAATGAAAGAGAAAATCTTTGTGAAGAATTAAGAATCCACAACTGTGCTTCATATGCAAGTAATATAAAAAATCCTAACACGGTGACTACTTAGTAACAGAGATTTAAACTAAAATCAAAAGAACATTACTTAAAAAATAAAAGATTGTAGGATGCAAAGTCAAGATATCTAACATGGCACTCTGAAATAAATCTAACAATTGAAATACTCTTTGAATGAAAAGCTATGCATATAATTGCTAATATTAATATATGTGTACGCATACATTAACATGCATGGAATACATGTACGTCACTCCTAATAAGAGTACACATCTAGTCTAACAGGCACATGTACACACATATACCAGTCACTCTTGTAGACAGAAACCTAGTCTAGGTATACTAATGCGATCATTTTTGCTATACACATTTGTGTTAAAAGTATATTTATGATAGACATGTATTAGCACTAAGAAGATATATTCATAGGCAATGGAATTACATGTGAAAAAAACCATGGAAAGTGAGACAATCTTTCTAATTTGGAACTATACTGACTTCTTAATGTTCTTTAAACAGTTGTAAAACTTGTTAGAACAGAGCTCAGAAAGCAAGATTAGTGTAAGCTGACAGTGCAGGAAGAGAAAGATGGCCCAGATGATCAAGGACACAAAGGGTACCACTTTCCATCTTTCAACTGACTCTTCTGGAAGTGTTTAACTATCCCTTATTTATAAATAGATGCTACCCCTCAACTTGCACTAAAAAACTTTGAAGAAAGTCTCTTCTGGATGACAATTCCTGTACTAGCTCTATATTCTCTAAAACCTCTTTTATATGAACAAGTAATTATGAGAAGAGGAGGTGAAGTTAAATAACAGACTACATATGAATTTTGTAGGTCTAATTGCTGTAAGTTTATTCTTTTTTTTTCTGAACCGGGATTGAACTCAGGACCCTGCACTTTCCAGGCAAGCGCTTATTTTACTGAGCTATCTCCCCAGCCTTAATTGCTGTAACTTTAAAACTAAAAGCTTCACTAAAAAAAGTTAGCATTTCAGAAAGCAACCTTTTTTCCTATTTGAAAGTCAAAACAAAACAAATTTTAAGTTTGATAATGATATAGTAACAATAAAATAGATTAGACATAAGTTACTTATTTAGTTATTTACAGTAATACCATGTTTTCAAAGGGCTGTTTTTGGAACATAAAGTGTATCAGCATGCTATGGAAATTATAATCACTACACTTTTGTACCTAATATTACTTCAGGACTACACAATTCTGTGATGATGCAAATATCCCCTTATCAATGTTGAACAATATGGTAGTCAACAGGCACACGTGACTACTGAAGAAATGAATTCTAAAAATTTTGCTTAATTTATTTTAATTTCAAATTGAAAAGCCAAAAAAGGTTATTGGCTACCACTCTGGGCAGTATAATTCTAGATTTCACTATTTGCTTCCAAGTATATATAAATCTAAACTTACAGTAAAACCCCTTCATAGAATTCAAACCTAAAATCAAACTTCCAGCTCTATTTCTTTTAAACTACATCTCTATTTAGATCATGTTTTTAGATTGCATGCGTTAAACAGGCCATGCCATACAGCATACATAAAAAATTTTTTTTACAAGTTTATACAAAATACCAAATAATATTGTTTTGCATGCATAAACTGCCATTATAGTCTCGGCAATTCAGATTCTAACTTCCTAGTGTTTCCCCCTCAAATTATCTTATGTAAGTCTCCAGAGGATTTAATTTTCCAAATATGAAAAAATTAACACTACTTCCACCTCTACAAATTTACAACTTAGCCATTAAGAAGTAAGTATTATTCTCTTTTGTCTTTGTATTAATCGGCCAAAGCTATCTACTTTTGAAATATAACTTATTTCATAGTCTCTTCAGTATATAATCTTTCAAGTTATTTTTCTTAATTATACAAATTCAAATTATTCACCAAGAATAAAATCAAGATATGTACATGTAAATAGCATGAGACAATTAATGACCTTAAAATAATTTGTAATATTGGCTCCTATATACCATACAGCTTTACTGAGATGTTGGAAATTAAAATTCAATTATTACTCCATTGTAAGGTGGAGTATCTCTATAGTTAAGGTAATTTCTGAAGAGTTAAATAAATCTATTGCAAATCTATTTCTTTTTAAAAAATAGTATCACATTGGAATAGTATCACTATTCATTCCATTTGTCTCTTTTTTGTTTCTGAGACAGGGTCTCACTATGTAGTTCAGATTGGTCTTGAGCTCACTTTGTAGCCTGGGCTGGCCTCAAATTCACAACAATCCTCGTGCCTCAGTCTTTTTTTTTTTTTTGAGGTAATGGGGATCCAATTCAGGACTTTGCACTTGCCAGCAGGAGCTTGTGCTCCTGAGCTACCTCCCCTGCCCTTGATTAATAAGCAACTTTCAGAAATACCTGAAACAATTAAATGGACATAAAATTCATCTTCATAATCAATCAACAACCAAAATTCATGGCAGTCATAAGCAGTGGAGTAAGTCTGGGATGAAGCTGAGAACTTTTTACCTATACTCCTGGATACATGTCACTGTTGTTTTACATCAATGTTCTATCTCATGTCGCAGCTTTTTCATTATTGCAGATTGCCAATTTCATGCTTACTAACCTTCAAACTTAGGCTGGTTAAATACAAATAACATCAGAAGTATTCTTACCTTTATTTGACTTTGATGGCTTATTCTTGATAGATTTGAGAGAACTTCTTGATTTCTCCTCTCTATCTTTAATTAGTTTCTGAACATCATCCAAAGACAGTTTTTGCAGAACAACCACAGGCTTAGCTCCTTTATTTAGATCTTCAACTAATCCCAGTTTTTCTACTTTGTCTTTCTGCTCTCCTTTCATGTCCATTTTCTTTGTCTCCTGAGTAATATTGCCATCTTTATCCCTCTTGATTTTTGGAATGACAAAATTTTTCAATGCACCAGATCGGCCCCCCAACAAATAACTTGGAAATTCTGCCTTATTGTCAGGGTGCATTTTGTTACTGTCTACTTTATTCCTGTTACCCTCTGTCCTTCTGTCATCTTTACTATTTGGTGATTTAAAACCAGATTTATCAGGTCTTGATTTATTAGCATCTCCTTGTTTAACACGAGGACTGTCAGGTCTTGATTTCTGTTCCCCAGAAGATGGTCTTTCCCTTGAATCCCCTGATTCATGCCTGGGTTTTCTTTCTAGTTTATCAGTTTTTGAACCTTCAGATTTAATGCCATGTTCATTTCTACTTGAGGATCTCAATGTTTCTGGTCTTCGAACCCTGGACTGATCCCCCCGATGTCGTTCTGACTCACCCCTGTCATCTGATTTTTGTTTACTATCATGGTCACGTCTTAGTGACTCAGAAACAGATCGCCCATCAGGTCTCTGCTTTAAAGATTCAGCTCTTTCTGATTTTAACCGAGGTGAATCAGATTTCATGTCTTGTTTATGTTTAGATACTTCAGGTTTTTTCTCTGTTGATGGCTTTCCAGAGTCCCTCCTATTTTCATGCCTGTGTTTTGGTGTTTCAGGCCGGCCTTCATTTTTTTGCTTTGGAGTTTCAGGCCGGCCCTCATTTTTTTGCTTTGGAGTTTCTGGTCGTCCATCACCCTTCTGTTTAGGGGTTTCAGGACGTCCATCACTCTTTTGTTTTGGAGTTTCAGGTCGGCTTTCACCCTTTTGCTTTGGGGTTTCAGGTCTTGATTTTGTTGTTTCTGACCTGCCACTATTTTGTTTGCTGTCGTTTGGTTTTGAGTCAGATAGTCTATTTTCATTCTGTTTGGACTCTACTATAGTGCTCTCATTTTGTTTGGATTCGGTAGTTCTATTTTCAGTCTGTTTAAGTTCTTCTGTTTGGGTCTCAGTTTTAGTTTCTAACTTACTTTCACTTGATTTCATCTCCACCAATCGGTTTTCATTATGTTTAGATTCTGACAACCTACTTTCATTTTGCTTCACTTCACTCTTTGAAAGCTCAGGATCAGCCTTTTTTTTAGGTGTCTCAGGATGGTTTTCTGGTGTGGATTTAAGACTTCCAATAATATCTTCCTGAAGAACAGAAATAGGTGCATCATTACATTGTTTGATTTCTTCAGGCTTTTTTAGTGAGTCTGAATCCTGAGTTATAGAAGCCTGAGAGTCCACTCTTCCTGCCTGATGAAGATCAATGCTAACCATTAATGCTGGCCTTGACCCATTTCCCGTAGAACCCGTCTCCTGAGAAGCTGGTCTATTACCTCCTGTAGCACCCCCAGCCTCCTGTGGGTAAGAATCTTGTTTTCTTTTTTTCAAAGGCTTATCTGAAATTTAAAGACAAATATTCAATATCAGTAATTGACATATATTATTGTTATTAAAAACGATATGGACTTTGACTATCTTTTTAAAATTATAACTTGTCTATAAATGTAATGAATGCAAATATGCAGATGTACAATACGAAGCACAAATGACATAATACTTTTAAAATTAAGTTTGAAGAAATATTAATGTTTGCTCTACCTCAATAAATATTAGTGAGTATTGGTAGACGTTTTAACATACTTTTGGACTGTACAAGTACAATAAGATAAACTGGATAGAATTCATAATACATCAAATACAAACACCTATGATTATGTATATTGAGGATAAACCAGATTATTTAAGAATAAAATAATCATAATTCTAATTTAAGATAATTTAAACTATTAACCAAAAGCAATTGACTCCCCCAAATCTGTCACATATCAACTGGCAATAAAAACTTTTACTATAAGTATAGAAAAGAATGAAACAGAAAAATAAAACAAAACATTCTGCCACTGAGAAAAGAACTAAATGTTGAGAGCAAGTAAAAAGTTAGTAATATGTCATTAGGCAGTATTCAAATTACTTAAGGTGTTAATAATACAGGTGGAGTTTAAAAGCTTCCATGTTAGAAGTAAATTCTGAGTAAGAAAGCAATATATGTTTCATAGGTATTAGAAGAACTTATACAATTTGTGTCTAAAGATATTTTCCCTGACAAAAAGTGCTTCTGGCTCTTGAACATAAAGTTGAAGGGGTTTACATTTTGACCTCTGAAAGAATTATACTATTCTGAGACCTAAGGACAAATAAATTCTCTATTGTAATAAAATGTCATGGAATTTTTAAAAGCTATGAATTTCTGCACATGATTTTACTTCTAAATCAAGAGACTACTATATCATTTTCTCTTCTTTTTTTAATGGGGGAAAGGATCTCTTTATGTAATGCAGACAGGCCTTAATTTCACTTATGTAGCCTTCGCTGGCCCCAAACTCAAGGTGATATTCCTGCCCCAGCTTTCCAAGTGATGGGATTATAAGCATGCCCCACTACGCTAGGCAGCTAGGTCCTTTTCTATAAAATGAATCTCTAGCTAGTTAAGAATAGTTATGCCTATTTTATTGGAAGTGATTGACTATGTTTTAACAAGAAATTTTTTAGTCATTTAAAAAGAATTACAGATTTTAATATTCACTTGTGTCAAGATATATAACTTAAGGAAAAAAATATCACAAAGGTTAAATTGACAAGTGAAAAATCACTTGCTTCATTATTAGAGAAAGAAGTTCTGTAAAAGATTTTTATGATAATGCTTGTTTTCATACCAAAGTTCTACTGTTTTGTTCTCAAAGTGAGAAACAGTTCAATTCAATTTAAAATCTAATCAAATGCAATTAAAATTTATTTTGGTGCTGGGAATGAGAATACTTGCACAGAGTTATCAGAATACTTAAATTTGATCCCCAGAGCTACCTGCTTTGGATATTTGCTAGTTATTTTTCTTGTAAAACCAAGTGTGCTCCTTTAGTTACGCAGAAGTCAAGTCTACCACCATATACATTTAATTTCCAAAACAGCTAATGATAATAAGTATGTTATCGTGAGACTACTTTTCTTGTTATAACATCTTCAGACTTTATGCGACACTTTCTGCATTAATACCTAAGGGAATAAAGTATTCAGATAGTAATTTTATGTTTATAGAATCCTTTTTAAATGTTTTGTGATATATAATAATATTTTTGTCAGTACTGTAGATTGGGTCTCGGGCCTTCTTACATCTCTAGCCCTTTTTTATTTTTTCAGTTTCAATTTTGAGACATGGTCTAAGTTATTTGATTGCCCAGGTCAAGGTCAAATTTTTATCTTCCTGCCTCAGCTTCCCAGAGTGCTGGGATTACAAGTATGCATTTTTAGAACTTGTTATAAGGCACATCAAATAATTACCATTTTATACTTATAATGCTTTATCACCTTACACTTAACCTTTAAAACTTTTTATGAAAAGAATCTAGAAATTTACAAATTATAACCTAAGCTTTTTTTTTTTTTTTTTTTT
>NDGN011166726.1:0-15695 GCA_002564285.1 Tympanoctomys barrerae | reverse complement strand
AAAAAAAAAAAAAGTGGGACACCTAGTTACTTGATCAGGAGCGGGACTAGGTGGCTTAGATCTGAAATGTTTTGAATTATAAAGGAAATGCATTTCAAAGGCTTTCTGTTCTCTTTCTAGGGCCTTACTGGTGGCTTTCACTTTGTGTTTTCCAAGAGGTTTAGGGTCTGTTTGGTGATAACAAACACTATGAGGCATGTAGCATAAACTATACTGTTTCATGGGACTGACAGCATTACAGATGAGAAAAACAGAATAATGATGGAGGGAGGCAGAAGAGAGGAGAGGGAATTTAAAAGGTTTAAGATGCTATATAAGTGTGTGTAGACTTCTTAAAATGAATGTATCCATTATGTTTTGTAGACATATAGTAATAAAATAAATTAAAAAATAATATATAAACCTTCATTAGGTATTTTGAAAACAAACTTAATAGTGAGAATAAAGCAAAGTGAGAAGATCACTTGTCTTAATTTTGTACACGATAGTATTGTTTCATTTTTGTTCAATACATAATATTTTCATAATTTATTTGCTTAATATCTTAACCTGGGCTGGCCTGATAGCTCAGTGGACTGAAGCACCAGCTTAGGCAGAGCCCAGCAGCCGGGACTGACTGGCATGGTGGCGTGTGCCTGTAATCCCAGCGCTTGGGATGATGAAAACAGGAGGATCACTACAAGTCCTATCTATGTAGTGAAACCCTGTAGACCCTTTAGACCCTGTCTTAAATACAAAAAAAAAAATCCTAATCTGAATATTTGTTAGTAGTTGAATAAGGTCTTACTACTCTTTCCTGCCTCTAATATAATTAGAGATAAATATAAAAATTATCATTGACATCACTGTAATGTAACATGCATATATAGTCTTTTAGGTTAAAAAACTATTATTTTTTAATTATTTTATCTTAATTTTCTGATAAAAATAACATTATTGTTTAATAACTTTAATGTCTCAAATTAATTTTTTTTTGATGGTATCAGAGATCAACCTCAGGATTTTGTTCAAATTAAATTTTGATGATTTTTTTTTTTTTGGTACAGGGTCTCACTACACAGATCAGGCTTGTATGATTCTGTTTTCAGCTTCCCAAGGGCTGGTATTAGAGGCGTGTGCCACCATGCCCAGTCTCATTCCCCATCTCAGTATGCCCCCAGGGCGGGGCAGGCATGGTGAGCTGGGGATCAAACCCCTGGTCACTGTGCCTGCCTAAGCAGGTGCTTTAGTCCACTGAGCTATTTGGTCAGTCTTCAAATTAAATCTTAAAAAAAAATATTTTTCTAGGTCTTGACCACGATGTGTAATACCGACATCATTATGAAAATATCCATGGGGTATAGAAATTTACTTGTTTTTTTCATGCAAATGCATAATTTTGATTCCATTCATTAATTTCAAAATTCCTATTATCTTAAGTACTAAGCTGCCTGTAGGAGGCTCCTTAATGCTGAGTTCATGATGTGGACTATGTAGTGTAAGATGTGGGCCAGCTACATGTTTGTATAAAGATAGAATTTGCTGGATAACAAAGCTCCATCACATGTATGTTGCTGAAGTGAGAATTCTAAATATTTTAGACAAAGATACTAGAAAAACGAAATGGATATTAGGAGAGGAAAAGTAAAAGTGCAACCAATCTGTGCATATTCTTGAGCTTTTTTTCCACTGCCAGTTCTCCACTCCCCAGGGAATAGCACACCAACATGGACTCCCGGGAACAAAGCCCAGTAGAATATCAAACACCTTCTCCACCTACCCACTATCATTCCCACCTCCACGCCACACAATCCCCAACTTTCAAAGAAGGAAAAAAATGCTTCCTCACTTCAGAAAATTCCAAGTAATTCGAGGCAAAGCAACACTGCAAAGATGAAACACGGTTAAGTGAAATTTAATTTACCTAAAGTCTCCTGTTTGCAATAGCTAAAATTCTCCCTGATTTTGCCCCAAGTTATTTCCCTTACCTTGGCCAAAAGAAGATTTCATGCAACTCATTTCTTTTTTGCTTAAGGAATGTGATATAGAGGGTGTATGAATTGTACAGAGAACCCACTTTATTCTCAATGCTGGATTAGATTCCCACCTCAAATCCCTGCTTGCCAATGTAATATGATTGAAATCAAGTACTGTATGTACTCTAGACATTTTTCCTTTCCTTAATATCTAAAGTTTCAGTCTATGGCCAGAAAAGAAGTGTCCCGTTTAGGCACCTCTCTTTTATATCTTGTACTCTTAGCCCTCCATCCATTTAAATATTAGAGTGCTCTTTTAAACAGAGAGAGAAGGAACGGGAGAGATCGTCCCATACTCTGATGTAAAAATAAGATGAAAAATGCCCATTTTCCTTGACCATCCAGCCTACCTCCAGGCCAGTTTTAATGTGGATTCAAACTTCCATCCATTTGAAATCAATTAATACAGAACACTCTCTTAGTTACTTTCTTATTGATGAGACAGAAGATTCCAAGCCCAAAGTTGAGAGATGAAAGATTTATTTAGCTCATATTTGCAGAGGTTTCAGTCAGTAATTGGCTAGTTTCAAGGCAGGGTGGGTTGGCAGCGGGAAACAGCACATGCAGGATGAACTGTAGCAAAGCAGCAAGGGACACCTCAACAGACCTCTACTGCATCTTGCTGCCTCTTTTGTACTCTATTGAGGTTACCAATACTAGGGCAGTGACAAACCAGGCAAAGGACCAATCCAGTAATTAGGCAGCCTAATTCCAGCATTGCACCATAAATCACTCACACCCTCTAGATCCAGCCACCTCTGAAGAAGCCTGATGTATTAGCCTTGAGGCTTTGAAGGGACATCTAGACACAAGCCATAATAAACACCAACTACATTAAAAATACCAAACAAATTTTGTAACCATAAACATCAGTGGATTATTAACAAAATTTTTTGAAGTAAATGAAGAAGAATGTTATAATGCATGTCACAGTACAGTTTTTCCTAGAATTTAATCCATATCTGTTGTTTCCTGAATTTTATTGGAGGAAAGCACATCTAAGAAGATACCTGGTGTTTCTTATCTTCTCTCTCCCACTTACTTCCCCATCCTCCTTTCTCTCCTTTTATTTTCTTTTCTCCTCTCTCCTTCCCTCTCTTACATCTTAAGGTCCTTTTTGATAAGTCCAGGGTCAATTTATTGGAGTCTTAAATGTCTTCAACTTATGTCCATTACTCTGAAAAGAAATACTCAGAATTACGAAAAAAAAAAAGCAGTACAATGATTTTCTGTCATTAAACACACCATGGTGAATGAAAGGAAAAGCGAAATGGTTAATATTCTGGTAGAGACACAAAGTCAAATGCTTCACATATAACAGTTCCTAAATAGTAACTATGATTTTCAGATTTTTATAATTTTTTCATTGCTACATGTTTGCTTTGATTAGTTAAATATAAATGGTATGCATTCTATGCACAGCATAGCAAAAGCAGCAAATGAAAAAGAAAAGCCATTCCTGCGGCACGGTGGGGTGGAATGGCTTTCTCTAGGGGAACAAAAAGTAATCAGGCAGTCTACTCCAGGAGGTAGGGAAATCATTGTAACCAGACAACAGATAAATAAACACCATTCTGCAGTTGAAGACTAGAGTAAAGAAATTTTAGAAGAGTATTCTAAAATTACAGGAAGTTTTGAAGACATAGTGATCAAGGGAAACCCCTATCTCTAAAACCAAAAACACATGGCAGCAGATAAAACAATGGTGATACATTAAGCATGTAGAAGATAGTAGGGATTCTGGAATTCTTTAGGGATTTTTTTTGTTCTTTTATTTTTTGGTTGGTTGGTTGTTTTTACTTTGTTAATACTGAGACAAGATCAGGTGCATCCTGGGTGGTATGGCCATAGACTGTTTTGTTTGTGCTGAGGACTGCAATTTGTATGCAAAATCTAATAAAATGCTATTTAAGTTTAAAATTTAAGGGTAACATAAGATGTGATCACAAAATACAGTGAATAATTAAAAATTGAACTATAGTAAAAGACACATTGATATTAATTCCCACAAAATACTCCCTCATGCTTTAAACAAACCCACCCGTCATTCTTGTCACTTTGAGAAGCACAGTGGAACCTTCCTGTGGGTGTCTCCTGTTACACTGTCTTCCCTGCCTTGAAACAATTCCCTTGATGCACATTTTCACTCTGGAGGACACCTAGATGTCACACAGTGCCAGATCCAATAAATAAGGTGGATGACAATGCACCATAATATTTTATTTGACAGAAATTGCCATTAAATGTTTTGAGTTTGTTTAGCATGTGGAGGTACCCCTCACAGCATAACTCAAGGCATGAAAGGGGACCTCCTCCAGAACTCCACGAGTTTACAGGAATGATGGAGTAAGTGTGTATCATGGTTACTTTTCACTCATTGCTGGGACAAAATACCAACACCCCAAATGAAGAAAGGAAAGGTTTATTTAGCTAACAGTTAGTGGAGGTTTCAGTCCATACTCTGCTGGCTGCAAGGCAAACGGCGGCAGTTCATGTCAGCAGAAAACAATAAAGAAACTCCTTTATATACCTTTTTCTGTGTTGAATTACTCCAGGGTGGGTCATTCCTACCCCAGGGCATGGAGTCAGCAAGCTGATCCAGCCAAGCTTGCAGATCCAGCTAAGCTTCTGACATTTCAAGTTGACACAATGTGTCAACCACTACAGCATGTTTCAAGGGAGAGGGAGAGTTGAGGGGGATTACTGTCTATATGTCTCTTATTCTGATCAACTTTACTGTAATATTTTTTTAATTTAAGCTCTCATTATATATTTTGTTGGTACCTCATAGATGCAGTTTGGTAAAGGGCATGAACTTCTGGATTAGGTGATATTAGAAAAGGAATGAGTAGAAACATACATCCTTTTTCAAAAAGTTCTACAGTAATTCAGAAGTGATGTCATTATGTGGACTATGATAATAATGAAGGACTGGAAAAGAGATAAGGGTCTTAGAGCTTTCAGGAGATGTGGGATTCATAACTTGGACTCCTGCATGATCTTCTTACAAGTGTAGGGAGGTGCCTTAGGGCTTCTTCTCAAGCTGCAGATCTACCAATGTGGATGCTCTGCCAGGTCTACCTTGTCCATCCAGAAAAAGCTCAAATTCATGCAGTGATGCGGACTTCAAGACTAGAGGAGCTCTCATCATTTCTACCTTCTTACCTCTTAAATTCAGTACTTTTCTAAAGTAGTTTGTGCTTGCTGTTGAAGATACTGCTTTTAGGTCTTGACACTATAGCAGTCTAATTTAGTCATATATGATAACTAAGAACAAATCAAAAGGGAGACTTAAGATAGTGTTTCTTTAAATTAAAACTCAAGTTTTGGAACAATTATATAAAGGTAAATTGCTAAATATATTTTGATAGGAAAGATGTGTATTAGCCAAAAATTGGTATAGGTCTTTGAGGAATTTCTACTCAGATTAAAGATGTAATTTGTGCTGTACATTAAGGGTATAAAATTCTTAAAAATATTTCTGTAGCTATGGTTTATCCAAAGATAACTTAATCATACAATGAATATGATCAGCACTGAAAAGACTTGTTACATGAAAATAAAATCATTATATGGTTAAAATGAAACTGAAACAGGTTGTTCTTGCATAATATTTAAATTGCTCTTGAGGTTTTTAATAATTTATAGGTTTAGACAGCAGTGAGTTAGAGGATTTTATTATATATAAAATCTTTTGCTTAGTGATCATACTTCTTTTTCATATTACTCAATCTGTATGTACAATGATTAGTGATTTCATTAGAAAATAAAAATCGAAAAGGTAGCTATGTAAATACATAAAAATGCGTACTAGGAACCTCTCTCCAAATAGTGTAGTTGGAGATTTTAAATATTTGTGGAATAACAATATGGAAAATTTTTTTTCTGAAAAACTAGGAAGAATTTTAATACTCAGGAGGTAAGAGGACCTTGAGTTGAAGCCCAGACAGGACTACTTAGCAACTTACTGAGACCCTGTCTCAAAACAAAAACGTAAGGGTTGGGGATGTGAGGTTGTAGCTTAGCTTGAAGGCCTTGAGTTCAATCTTGACTACCATTTTTGTCACACAAAACTCTGGGAAGATATGTAGATAATTCTGTATGATAATTTCCATGATTCATTTGTTGTGATATTTTCTTCTTTTAGCCAAACAGTTTCTAAAAAAGAAATACACACACACACACACACACACAGAGGACACATTATAAGTTCTGTCTATGATTTTAACTGGATTATGAATGAAATCCTATATTTAATCTTTTACATGTGTAAAGAATTAAACAAAATCATATTTTTCTAAAAATAGCATTGAATTTAGTAAAGTAAATTAAGGCACATTTTCCACAGGAAAAGTTACATGTGTATCAATATCAATCAATTAAAGTTTTGAGACCCTGTACCAAATAAATAAAAGATATTTTTAAAATTTGAAGTTTTGAAATAAGTATTTTGAATGAAAAAGGGTTTACTGATCAATTTTGTTTTTGTATAGGGTCTCGCTAAACATCTCAGACTAATAGTGATCCTCTTGTCTCAGCCTCCTTAGTACTGGGATTATAGCCAATATGTCTGATTGCAAGGCCAGCACCGCCATACCTGAGGTTTCAGGGCTGACACAGCATGTGGTACCAGGGATCGAACCTGGGTCCTTGTGTTTGCTGGGCAGGCGCTTAGACCACAGAGCTATCTCCTCAGTCCCCTAATCAAATTTTGATGTTAAATATTATTTCTTCTGGTCAGTTCTTTCATTTTTTAAACTATGGTTTAACGCAGTCTCAGAAGTTTTATATAGAATAGTCTTCTTGTAATAGCTCATAAATTTCTCATAGTTTTAAATGTGAAATATATTGCATGCTCAATGGTGTAATAATTTTTTATCCTTACTTTAGATGTGATTTTTTTCTTACTCTATATAAAAAATAAACCACAAAACATTCCATACCAATCAAATGCATGCAGTTGTATTACTAAGCTCTTATATTTTTTCACTGCTAAATATCTTATTTGCTAGTCTATTGGACAAACTTCCTTGACATTGTCCAGGGATTTCTTCAAGCTGCAGATTGTATTTGGGAAGCTGCCCCGAGGCAGATTCTTGAGATAAGAGCTATTGAGAGATAGATAATGTGTCTAGCATATCAGAAGAGACTGTCCAGGGTTACAGGAAGCAAGGGAGTGTGTGTGATCGGTCTCCAAAGCTCTGGGCAGAAGAGTGAAAGATTGGGAGTGAAGAAAGATAGTGGAGGAAAAGAAAGAGTTATTCAGGGAGTGGAAGGGGATGGTTTCCAGGAGCTTCAGGGTGGTAGAAAACGGGAGTTCATTTAATAAAATTTACTATCCCCATGTTCTTGTCTTTATTTGTTTCAAAGAGGTGCTGAGTGTATTTCTCTTGGACCTATGCCTCTAATTGCTAGAACAATCTGGAGCATGCTGCCAGGGTGAGGTTTTAAGTATTTCAAGTGTAATGAGTTTCAATTCTGGATGGTATGTATGTCAATAAATGATTAATATAGTTATGATGACCTCCTGTCTAAAGGATACAAATATAATTAGAGAAAATGACATTTTTGCACTCAAAATCAAGTTTTTGATCTGTTACTTCATTTGCCTCATTTGCCTTTTGTGTATTTTTCTCTATGTTAAAAATCATTAGCACATATTAGTAAGCATTCTTTCATCAAGGTAATTAATGGGCCTAATTTTTGAGGAACACAAATACTACCATAGTTCAAATTTGAAAAAAGAATGCAAGATGTTGTTTATCAGTTAAATTGCATTACTGTGATTCTAAAGTTTCTTCCTAGGCATAAAAGAAATAGAAAGTTTTGTTAGCATAACGGAAGTTCATGATTTTTTGTGTTTAATAATCTAAGAAACCTTAATTATCATTTCAAGTACTTCAAAGTTACAATCAAAACCAAATTATGAACCATTGTGTTAAATAAAATATGATGTAAGATTAAATAAATTTTGTGAAGATCTTGTTTACTGTACTGAAGAAAAACATGTTTCTATGCTGTGTAGGATAATGTCATGCAGGTGTTTTTTTCTAGCTGTTCAGCTTCTACCTTTCTGTAAATCTCTTGTATGCCATTTTGCTTGTAATTTTTGGCTTTCCTTTGTTTATATAAAAAGTTATAAAAATATAGTCTTTCTTTTAGTGCATGGTGTTCCTCGTAAGTGTTTTATTAAGCAAACTAATGAGTTCCAGCTTGTCTTTTGCCGGATGCCCTGCTTATTAATGACCCTTGATAAGGGAAAATATACTTTTGCCTAAAATCTCTCATTTTAATCAAACCTAAAACTTTCTCATCAAAACATGAGGGGAATGCCAAATCTGATTAACAACTAGAAAGTGTGTGAGACAGAAAATTAATTAAGACCTGAAAGAGCCTGAGCTTACATGGAGTTGTTTTAAGTGGTATGATGAACAATATGTTTATAAAATGAGGCTGACTTAAAGATTTTTTTAAAATATGAATTTTAAGTGTCAGTAATGATCCATCCAAATTAATAAGCCAATGTTCTTTTTTAGTCTTTGATCCTCCACAATAAATTCCCAATATCTTACTAAATTTGAAATTCAACATGCATTATTTTCCTTTCTAATAGCAACCTGCTACTTATTTGTTTCAACTGCACAATGTAGCATCTTATTCTTAAAAATCGCCTTTCCCAACCTTCCAAATATGTAGAAAATATCTCAGAAGTAAGTTGTTCAATCTTGCTTTTAACAAATGATGTAATGACAGGTTATGAATTGAAGAGTCACTACAGATAAATGTATCATTGATTAGTTACTATCATATTTCTCAACATTTTATTTTAAATAAATTAATTTAAAATGTAAGACAATTTAAACAAAGCCTTTAAAATGCCTTAGCTGAAGAACACTAAAATTAAAGATGAGTCTAACATTGAATTAGTCAAACTAAAATATTGATAGAAAGAAAATCACTCAGAAACAATGTTTGTATTTTTAAAAGGTACAGTAGACACAATATTATGTTTATTATATTTTCTGTTGTATTTCAGCTGAGGTGTTCATTATATTTATTTCCTCCCTTCCTGTCTTAGACATGTTAGACTTGACAGAAGAGGTTGAGAAAATGTGTCATTATATTGCTCACCTACTTTCATTGAAACAATTCTGCTTGCTGTCATGCTTTATATCAATAACCAAAAGCATACAGATATAATGACAACTAAATAATCTTCGTGATGATAATTGATGTAGCTTTTTTCTCTCTTACCACATCAATGGTAATTACTGAGATTTATCCATGTAACAGCCATGAAGTGAATGTATAGCATGTTAGCCAATCTAGGGAAAACAGTGTGGAAATGCATTGTAAAAGCAGGTAAGGAAACTGAGGTACATCAGGTTAAATAAACTTTGCAAAATTGCATGTGCAGTAAGAGTGGAGCTTTATAGAAAATACACATGATCTTTTGCCATGGGTTGGTGATTGGTTTCTGAAGGCATGACAAGACCAACTTGGGACTGCCAAACAATGAAGATATTCTATTGAATGTACACTGCAATTTTAATAATTTCATAAGTACTCATTGAAAGATGACCATCTTCATAGCATGCCATTTCATCCAGTGGGGCTGTATTAACTGCAACAAAATTTAGACATCTACCTATGGTTTTTACATCTGTTTTTAGAATGGCAGAGTTTTCCAGTATTTCCTCTTGTTTGTATAGAATTTATAGGAATTATGGGCTGGAATGGCTAGCAAGTCCTAAAACCACTGAAACTCCCACTTGAGTACCAAACAGCTGACAGGTGCTGGGGGTCAACCTCGAAGTCAGAATCCATGGAGTACCACATTAGATGAATTTCAAAGCAGTCAGGTACCAGTGTACGACTGTACAGTCGCAGAGGACACATGAACAACTGGATAGCCAAGTCAATGGCAAAGGGAAGGGAGAACTGGGCGCAAGATCTGGCTGAGTATGGCACAAACTATAAAAAGAAAAAAAAAAAGCAATAGTGATAGCTTACATGGGGTCCATCACAACAGCCATAGTAGAAGGACATGACGGCTTTCTTCTTGAACTATTAAAAACTAGAACACAAGTGTAATTCCTACAAGAAAAAGAAGAAATACTGGAAAATTCTGGCATTCAAATCAGAACGCAGAAACATACCTCGGTGTGTAAGTGTTGTTACGGTTAATACAGCCTCACTGGATTAAATGAAATGCTATGAAGATGATTGTCTTTCAACGAGTACTTGTGAAACTATTAAAATTTCAGCACACACTTAATAGGATATCTTTAAGCAGAAATAGATTTCACAGTTCAGTTGCAGTGTGTGTTTCCTTGTAGGAGAGATCATTTTCATGCTCAGTGTATGTAGTGGCCAATCGTATAGGAAGACCCAGTTTATACTCTGATGAATTCTACTCCATTGGGCAATTTCGATATGATTTGCTAAAATAAGCCTCATCTAGACAGGAGCCAGAGGTGCCAGTGTCTCAAGCAGAAAGGGGGAGCCAGAAGAGCTTTACGTCACCTCCTTGTTTGTGGCAGCCGTGGAGGTAGAGGAAGAGTAGCAGGAAGGGCCTGAAGGTGAAGAGAGCAGAACATCAGGGCTGCTGTTATTTTTCCTGCTAGAAAACAATTTAATCCCTAAAATCTACCTCTCAGTTTATCTTTCAGTGAGCTTACTATACTCTAAAGAAAGTGATATCATGGGAAGAATGAGTCTAGGAAATCAAACAGTACATCAGAGCATGGATGTCAATTCTGTTAACTATAATTCCTTGAGGGCCGGTCAGATGGCTCAGCAGATTAAAACAGCTATTTTAGGCAGACTCAAGGACTGGGATTTGATCCCCGGGGCACGCTGAGATGATGATTGGCCCTGGGTGTGGTGGCACGTGCCTGTAATCCCAGAGCTTGGGAGGCTGAAAACAAGAGAATCATTAAGATTCTGATCTGTGTGGTGAGACCTTGTAGACCCTGTACTAAATACATAAAATAATAATAATTATTATATAATATAAAATATGATTATACAATTATATATATATGTATATATATATGTATATATATATATATATTACACATATATATTATATGTCTAGGCAGCCAAACAAGATACATAATAGTTTCTGATACTCAGGTATCTTTTTGGTAATATATAGGCGAAAATACTTGATTACAAGGATGACTTGATTTGATGACAAAAAGGAAGCTGACATATACTAGACATTTAATTAAAAGTTTTAATAATCTACTTAGTATATATTCTATACATGCATATGTCCTCCAAAGAATTTTTACTTATTCGATATACTGAATCTTACCTAAAAATTAAAAAAAAAATCTTTGCTTAAAATTGTTCTTTAAGCTGAAGTAAGACACTGAACATTTTCAAGAAATGGAATTTTCCTTGTATGTGATTCTTGATTTTAAAAAGAGTGTTAGGGGCCAGCAAGATAGCTCAGCAGTCTAAGGCACCAGCTTAGGCAAGTTCAGGCAGGTGCAGGGGACAACAGTTCAATCCCCAGCACCACATACCATACCAGCCCCACCCTTATGGTAGGCTGAGTGGACAAAAATAGTAAATAAATAATTAAAGAAGCAAATAAAATAAATATAAATATAAAATAAAAAGAGAGTTTGTGAATTCAATAAATCAAGTTTTGTTCCATAAACATCTTTGTACCTTGTATATAAAAAGTTCAAAGTGCAATTTGTATCAGAGAAAATATGGATGATGTATCAGAGCAGTAGAAAAAATATTATTCCATGTGACTTCTACTTGTAATGATTAAGTGACAAAATTTAAGTAGCATTTACACCAAGTGCCTAAAATGAGTCTATTTTATAATGCCACTTGGCTCATGTACTTTGTACATTACATTGTTTTGCTATTGTTTCATTCATGAAATCTAATATGGCAATCCTTTGTCAAGAGATGTAATGTTACAAACCATAGTGTTTTCTGGAGTTACATAATAACAAAATAACCAGTAAATAACAAATTCTTGCTATCGTGTGCATAGGGCTTCATGATATGATGTTAATGTACATACATTAATTTTGTCTGCATTTATAGATAGCTATTTAAAATTGAGTAAAAGTAAAGAAATTTCACTTACTAGTCATACCAAAACAGTAAGTGCAACGAATTAGATGTATTTGTGAAACACATATATTTTGTAGCACGGGCTACTGAAAACCTTAGCTGCTTGGTATTTCCCACGTTAGACTTGAAATGATTGTATGAGTTTTCCCACAGCAACAAGGAAGAGGAGAGGATGAGGAGGAACACAGTGCATTTATTTTGAATTCCATTTCATGCCATCTTATGATCAAATATAGAAAGCTTGTTGTATGCCAATTTAACACAAATAATCCATACTTGTATATTGATAACTAAAATCACCTTAAAAGGTAACAAGTTTTCATTTTGCCCTACAGATAAATTATTCTAAATCTTTACTTGACAGAATAAATGCTGGAAAGTGAAACTCAAATTGGTGAGAGAGCTCTGGTGTTATGTTTTTGATCAAAAGCAAGAGCCAAGGTATGACACATAACAAGAAAAATACAGGTTTGTAACCGATATGGAGACGATGGCGCCCAGTGGAGGCGGTGGGTCGTGGGACCCTGAATCAATATTATTTGGTTAGTCACAAGTAAGGCTGTAAATGCATTCTGTGTTTTATTATGTATGAGATTTTAAATTTCTTCAATATTTTCCATGTAGAGGTTTTAGAAACCTATGAATATATTACTGTTGCCTTCTATGGCACATATAAAAGAGGCAAATTTTGACTAAGATGAATTTGAGTCATTGCTGAAATAGTTTATCTAGGCAATGTCATAAAACTTAATATCTCAAAAAATTGAAGTATATGAGTAAAAAATTTGTTAGTTCAATTTGCATAAGGTAAAAGTGATATAAAAGGTAGAACAAAGTTATGTGTTCGAAAAAAATAAAGGAAGATTCTCGGTGAATGTTATTCTGGAAAATGGAGCATGAGCTTAATATATTACATATATACCCATTCTCTGAGATTAAACATGTTAAGAATATTTATGCAAAATTGGAAAAAGAAACAATAAGTAAAAGTTATAAGAAATTAAGAAGTGAGAAAAAGAAAAAATGAGAAAAGAAGACAAAAAAATTGTGTTCACTGCTCCTTTCATAAAATAGCAGAAATCTGCCATACAACTGTACAAACTATCCTGCTTACATACATGACTACATCTCTTTCCTCTACTCCCTATTCTGTCCTTTTCCTCATTGGAAGACAACGCTATATAATAGAACAAATATTATCGAATTCATATTTTTTAGTGAAATTCTGTATCATTTGCAATTTTCTATTTTTATTAGTATTTGATATTCTTTATTATGATGATGATGATGATGATGATGATGATGATGATGATGATGATGATGGCAGAATCAGGGATTGAACTCATGCCCTTGCACTTGCCAAGGAAACGCATATTCCACTGAGCCATCTTCCCGGCCCCTGTATTCTCTTCTATATATATATATATATATATATTCTAAGACTCATAATCTTCCACCTATATCAATCAAACTGGTGATATTAATGTAAATATCTGTTTATGGAAAATTGCAATGGATGTGGGCATGAGATAGAAATGAAGGAATAGTTCATGCCTTTGAAAGTAATTATGGATTCAGACTGGGTGAAGTTAATAAAGTTGGTCATGCAGGTTGTGATGACACTGCAGTGCTTATCGCCAGAATGTACTTATTAATCCAGACAAAACATCCCAGAGCATCTCCAGCACACTCCCACTACTGTTGTGCTGTTCTTACACTGATCTTCTAATGAATAGATGGTCGTGGAAAGCAATCCAGGCAGGGGAAATGGGAAGATTAGATCAGCTCTGTGGTTTTGATTGCTTTTCTGAATGAGGTCATTTGCGAAGGTAGAGTGTGTCAAGACAAGGGAAAAGATAGAGATGATCAGGCCATAGGATGAAGCACAGTACAAGTCCTACTCTCAGACAAATGGGCTGCGACAAGCAAGCAGCACCACAGCAACAGGGTAGAGTGATGCTTTTCAGGACAAACAACAAGCTATTGACTCATATTACAAGATGGGTGACTCTCAATTATGTGAATAATTATGAAATTATTAAAGTCATTGTTGGAATAGTCACCTTCAAAATGTATATGATTGCATTTATAGAAAAGGGCGTGAATGCAAATGAATGGTGGCAAGAATAAAATCAGTGGTCTTGTATGGTTGCAGCATGGGAATATATAGGGGTAGCTGTCCAGTTAGTGTTCACAGATACATTCATCATGATTATTCTTGTGGTTTTGTAAGTGTGTATGTGTGTGTGTGTGTATGTGTGCATGTATCAATGGTACATTTAAATATAACTACTTCGTAATAAATTCCTTATGCTTCAATTAGATCTATTTTTGAACCCAACTTTGCAGAGCTATATTTGATTGTTTGTTTGTTTGTTTATTTATTTATTTATTTATTTATTTTGTGGTCGGCTCATCCCACCCTGGTCAGGGCTGGTGCGGCGTGTGGTGCTGGGCATCAAACTGCCATCCCTGCATACTTGCCTAAGCTTGCCTAAGCAGGTGTTTTAGACTGCTGAGCTATCTTGCTGGCCCTCCAGAGCTATTCTTGACCCATAATCTTGAGTTTACAGATTTTATATTAGGAACCTTCAGAGTTATCCAAATGAGGCAGGTGGAAACTCTATATTATTTATTATACAGAGATGTTCTCGGTATAAGAAGAGTAGATATTTTTGTAAACAAAACAAAAAAGCCCTCAAGGGGCCAATGTTTTTGTTGAAACTTAACTGCTATTACTAGTAACTGGATTATCTATGATAAAAAATACAGAGCTGGAGAATAACAGAAAATGTATGCTGCCATATTTTCTTTGCCTGCCCAGTTACTAAAACATTTTGTTTTGCTCTAAATTGCACTAGGGACTAAACACAGGGACTCTGCCTTGAGTTTTATCCCCACCTTCTCTTTTCATTTCCTTTCCTTTTTTTTTTTTAACTTTGTGATAAGATCTTGTCGTCACTACAATTCTCCTACTGGACTTGAATTTATATTTCTTCTACATCAGTCCCTAAGCATGCCAGGATTACAGGTAAGCACTACCACTACCACACCTGGTTAACCACTTAACTTTTAAAGGCTATATAAATTGTCTACTGCTAAAAAAGTTTTCAAACAATTTTCTCATAGAAGTTTCAGCCATTGTGTGAACTGTTTAATGTTGGTAGTTCGTTGTTGTCGTTTTCATAAAATCTCTTGTAAATATATTATACTTCATATTGAACTTACAACAGGAATAGAACATTCATAGTGCTAAGAGAAAGAATAATGAGATATCAGTGGTTTGAAAAATAATTTGTTCTCCAAACTGGTAAAATGAAGGTACTTGCTTTGCATAATCACTTACACATATTTTTTTCCAATTGTTGGAAGTGTTCTAGCTGGCCTATTTATCTAGAGTAAAACTTCAGTGATCATGTTGTGTGTTCCAGATTTATTCCTTGGGAAAATCAAGAAAACAAAACATCATTGTCTAAGATCAATAGAGAATTTTTAAACATCTTTATTTTTTATTTTTTCCATAATTTTATTGAGAAACAAATAGCAACGAGACAGTTTCAAACCAAATTGGTA
>NDGN011166663.1:0-12770 GCA_002564285.1 Tympanoctomys barrerae | reverse complement strand
GACTGGTGTATATATGTACAGTCTACCAAAATGAGGCCCACTAATCAACAAGAAAAAAAGAGTGAAAGAAAAAAAATAGAAACTTTTCCAAGTTTCCCTTGGAAAAACACTGGGGAAGCTCTGGCAGGTTTTGCCCAACAGAGGGTCTCCAGGGGCTGGCCCAGTTTTGTGGAGTGCTGCCCACCTTTCCTCTAAGTTAGCCATTGGTTGGTTGGTAAGGTGTCCTGCCTCAAGACCTCTGTTTCAGGTGTGTGTGAGGCTGAGCAATCGTCTGTCCTCTCCCTGAAAGAAGCCTGGACCCTAGTCCCTGTTACTTGTGTGGCTGAAGGGTCTTTGCAGATGGGATCAAATTAAAGGTTTTGTGATGAGTTATCCTGGTGATCAGTTGGGATTTAGCATGCTTCTCTTAGGTCCATATGTAAAAGGTTTGGTTCCAAGCTTAGTGATATTGGTAGGTTTTGGAACTGTTAAGATGTGGGGGGTTAGTGGAAGTCCTATTTTCTTGGAGGTGTGCCCTCAAAGGGGGCTGAAGAACCCCAGATTCTCCATCTTCTCTCTTTGTTCCCCAGATGCCATTAGGTGAGCAGTTTCCTCTCCCACACACTTTTGTCCAAAGCAGCGAGACCAACTGGCCATGCATCCAAACCTTCAGAATGGTAGCCAGCGTAAGGTTTGCCTCCTCAAGTTGATTATCTCAGCTTTTTTATTGCAGTGATAAGAAAGCTGACCAGCAGGCCTAGAAGCACAGTAGAAGGGTGGCCTGAAGGGTGGTAGAATCTTTGAGCTGAAGGCTACTAAGAAGAAGCAGTTATTTTTTTAAAAGTTTCTCTGCCGTCTTCCTATTATCCAAAAGCAGGGCATAACTTTGGAAAGGAGCCTCCACCCCCTTCTATTGGGAAGGACAGGATTAGTCATGAGAGACAGTATTAGACCTTTGTCAGCCTGCAATGACCTCGGAGGAACAAATGCTACAACCCTTCGCACCAGCCTTGATCTGTCATGACTTTCCTCGTATATCTGCCTCCCATAATTTGTTCTTCCTGGAAGTTCAAAGCCCTCTTCTTTACTTAGTCTTGTCATGTCTATGTAATGGGTTGTTCTGGGGTAAAGATGCTATCTAAGTCCAAGTCCTAACTTTGAGTGAGTCATTACCAAGCACAACCCACATATTCAGAGACATCTGTTGCTTTTTCTCTTGTGAATCTGCCTCTTGCTGCCCTGAGTCTTAGGGCCCCAGCTGAGAATCCAGATGGTTTGGTAGAAGACATTGTCACAGCAATGAAAAGAGCAGCCAGACCGCCAGGGCGTCCCCTTCCCTTTTTGCTCACAGCTCTGAGCATGGCCCCTATCTCCACCAGTCCCTACTCTTACCGATGCCCAGGGCAGGAGCCTTTGTGGTTCTCAGTATTAAAACTGTTGTTAGAAGCAAGGGGACACCTAAGGGCTTAGGATAGGGCGGTTCACCCTTATCTTCACTGTGGATCCTGAATTGCTCCCAGGGAGCCTTGTCTAAAGGTTTGGTACCCAGTTGTTGGTGCTAGTGGAGGGTGAAACCTTTTATAGGTGAGGCTTTTTGGGAGAAAGTAAGACCACTGGGGGTGGGCGCTCAAAGGAGATTGGAGGAACCCTGGTCTTTCCACCTCTTTTTCACCTTTCTTCCATGAGGTGCCCAGGTTTTCCTCTGCTGTGCATACCACCATGGTGTGCTGCCTGGCTACAGCCCCAAAAGCAACAGTGCCAGTTGATCCTGAAGAGAAACATCTGAAATTATGAGCCAAAATAAGTCTTTAGTCTTTATTAAATGTCATGGTTTATATCTAGATGTCCCCCAAAGCCTCAGGAACTCATGGGTGGGGTTTGGTAGATGCTAGGAGTGACTTGGTGTTCGGAGGTGGAGCCTGCTTGGAAGAGGTGGTGTTTGGGGAAGTGTGGCTGGATGGAACATTTCTCTCACCAGCTCTTCCCTTGACCCTCTGCTCCCCCAACACCACGAGCAGCTCCTCTGCCCAGCCTCTGTGCTATGCCACCCCACCTCAGAGCCAGCACTGGAACCTCACACATTGTGAGCCAAGATCGCCTCTCCCCTTGTGTTGTGGGTCTTGGTCTTGCATCTGAGCAGTGGGCAAGTGACTAAGACCCGAGCTCAATTATCTCAGGTACCTGTTTCAGCAATAGAAAATTGATTGATGCAGTAACCTGCCCAGGGGGGAAAATCAAATTAATCAATTTTCATTTAATTTGGTTTCTTCCTAAATAAGAAAATTAAAGACAGAAGTATATGATTATTAAATAGGATGGATGTTCAGAGGGTGATAAACTGCTTTAATATTTAGGGATTGTCCACCCCTTCAGAATGAGTTTTCTTCTTTTGGGGACAGCACCAATGAATGGGATAGGGGCAGGTGTCAGGAAGAGGCATGGCACAACCATTCCTACTTAAAGAGAAGCTCTGAGCTGTGCTAAGCACCTGCTTAGATGGATTTTTTTTCTGTTTACTTGAAAACTTGAGCCTGTCTTGATGAACAGTTTAATCTCAACCTCAAACATATGCAAGCTCTGTTATTGAAATAAAATATTCTAGGACAGCAAAATAGCTCAGCTGACTAAAGCGCCTGCTTAGGCAAGGTTAGGCAAGTACAGGGACCATGGTTCAATCCCAGACACTACATTTCACGCCAGCCTTGTCCCCAAGGTGGGCTGATCAGGCCACAAGAAAAAAAAGAGAAAGAAAATAAAAAAATGTTCTATAATGACTGATGACATTGGAGTCTAGCCAGTCCTGTATTTGATTCCAGCTTTTTGGTGTGGGAAATTCTTTCATTTCCTCTTGGATTTGCTGCCATCTGATGAATGATGCTTTTCTTATTGCTGCCTCTCTTTGCTCTTTCCTTCTCTCCCCCATCACCATGGAAGTAGGAGAAATAGAGGTCTTTTTCACTTCTTATCTGCTTCAAATGAAAAACAATGTTTGGTTCCTTCATTATTTTGCAGTCATGGGAATTGAACCCAAGGACTTTATATTAAGCTGCATATCATTTTTAAAAATATTTTTTTTAATTTTGAGACAGAGGCTACACCATGCCTGTGTAATAGTTGGTATTTGACAGTCTGAAGCACCAGGCCTCAGGTAGTGTTTCTAGCTTCTCTGACTGGACTCTCCCTGTTTGTCCAAAAACTCTTTCATTCTTTTAGAAACTGTTGTTTATATGAGACAAAAATGTCCTATATTCAGGGGGCTGAGGAGATGGCTTAGTAGAATAAGTGCTTCCCTGGTAAGTGCAAAGGCCTGAGTTCAATTCCCAGTTCCACAAAAAAAAAAAAAAAAATTGCAGATTTATGGCAAAACTTAAAATGTGGGAGATTATCAGGGAAATAGAGTGAATTTCACGTTTTTTAAGCTAACAAATACTTTGTGAGGCTCCTGCTGATGTTACCAACCACATTTTTGCCCCTTTCCTAAGTGAATGACTCCAAGGGAGATGTCTTTTTCCATTTAGTGTTATGAAGCCCAAGTCAAAACTGAGACAGCACCAGCTGTCCAAGTTTATTCAGTAACCAAAGAATGGAGAAAGAGGCTCTGCTTCCTAAACCAGCTTTTCATTCTGTTTGGGGACAGGAAATTATAGAAATGGTGCAAAAATGAAGAGAGAGGGTAAGCTCATAAAGGGGAGGAATGTGCACATCCCTTCCTGGAATGAGAGGAGATTTCCCACAACTTAGGCATCACCTCTTCTGGCTCCTTTCATCATCTGAAGCCCTCTGCCATGGCAGACGGTAAGTGGGTTCCTTTACTATGGGAATTAGATTGCAGTGAAGTTACAAATCCTTAGGTGGAAGATATTGGGTATGGAGAGGTAGACATGGGCTTTCTGCATGGAGTTCAGGACCAATATCAGTAGAAATCACAGAAAGGTGAATTTCAGCACAGGAGAGGAAGCTGATGTGTTTCAGGCTGAGTTACATTCCCTTTGCCTTTCAAAGATAGCCACCTCCTGATCCACAGACCCTGTGGGTAAGTCACCTTATATAGCAGAGACTTTGTAGATGTTATCAAATTAAGACTCTTGGGGTGGGACATTGTCCTGGGTTATCCAGGTGGCCCTGGAGAGAAGACCACTGATCACAGAAGCAAGGGGGTATAGTATTGGCTTTGAAAGTGGAGGGAGGAGCCCCAGAGGCAGAGAATGCAAGAACCCTGGCTGCAGATGCTGGAAAAGGCAAGAAAACAGGTTCTGTCCTATAAGCTTAGGAGGAGACGGCTCAGTACCACAATGATACAGGACTTGGAAAAACTCCAGAGCTGTGTGGACAAAACTGAGTGTTGTCTTAAACTTTCAAGATTGAAGTAACCTGTTATAGCAGCAAGAGGAAGCTAAGACCCTAGGCTGGGCAGGTCCTTTGTGATACACAGTAGTGAGGTCTCCATTCCTGGCAGTGTTTAGAGCCAGGACTGCTTCTCAAAGTGCCCATTGAGGGCAGGGTGGCTCTCAGAGGCTCTCACCATAATTTTCTAACCCTTCCCAACTTTCAGACTATTGCATTAGTTTTCTAGGGCTGCCAAAACAAAGTGCTGTACACTGGGGGCCAAAACAACAATGACTTATTCCTCATGATTATGGAATCTAGAATTTAAAGACCAAGACATCAGTCATGGTGATTGCTCTTGAGGCATCTCTACCCAACTGTGAAAATCCACAATTCCAGGAAATCCTACAGCTGAAACATCAACACCTTGTCCCTGCCTGCTGGGAGTGTCTGGCTCAGTGTGTTCCAGCTTCTGTGAGCTCAGAGTGGCCCCAGAGCTGAGGGTTATTGGCTTGTCCTTATTGTGGCCTCACTACACTGGGCTCTGATACATGGCTATCACATTAGCCATCAATGATGTGTCAAGGCCAGAGAGCCATCCAGATGAACAGATGAGCCATCTGTGGACTGAAATAGAAACTCACTTGCTTTCCAATGTGTGACGCAAGGGGAAGTTATTTAATTTTGAAAGAAGCTGAGCTAGCTTTGTTGTGGGTCATTTTTATTCTGGAATAAAATCCTGTGTAGTGTTCTCCTGAGGATCTTCTTTCTTGTCCATGTATTGACATTTGTAGTGGGGCCGTTTTGCCCTGAGGGCTGTCACACATTTTGTAGGATGACAGCAACCTCCTTGCCCTTCTCTGTCAGATGCGGATGGCACCTCCACCCTACTTGTACCAACCAAAAGTGTCTTCAGAAATTTCCAGTGTTTGTGGGGGTGGTGGAAACCTCTCCCAGTGGAGGAGGACTGGCATCATGAAATACAGTAGTCCCCCATCTGTGACAGGGACATGTGCCAAGACCCCTCTGTGTGCCTGAAATTGAAGACAGCACCAAGGTCTGTATATCATCACCGCAATACAGCAACAGTGGATCTGGTAACTGAATCTCTAAGTGACCAACCCCACTGGGGCCAGTGGTGTATACTACTTGGATACACTGGCCATGTGGGTGACTCATACCAGGTTGGGACATAGTGGGGGACACAGCATGAGACGTCATTGCCTTACTCAGAGTGTCATTTGATTTAGAACTCATGAGTTGATTGAGGAATTTTCCATTTAGTATTTTCAGACCATGATTGACCTCAGTAATCAAAACCTCAGAAAGTGGGACAGCAGATGGGTAGAGCAATTATAGGAGAGAACAAGATGGAGGAGGGTGTGCTGTGTCCCAGCTTTGCCTTCCCTGTGTGACACAGAGACCAGAACGAAGGAGTGACGGGGTCACATGAGCCTTGAGTCTCATGTGACACTGCTCCAGGTGGGTGGAAGCCGCCAGAGAAGGCGAGTCCTCTGTGGCAGTATGGGGATGGCTGCTAGCCTTGCTGGGGTGCACTGGGTGGGTTTGTCCCTTGCCTTGGATAGTGAGAGTGCCATCTTGTGGGGGGAGTTCACATCCTAACCTTGGGGCTCCCCATGAGAACAGGCAATGCCTCAAAGGACACTTGGTCCTCACCTTCTTAACTCCACCACAGTGCCCATAGCCATCACCAAACCCCACTGTCCCTTCTCTCTTCTTTTCTTCCACTCAGCCATAAAACAGTGAGTTGCTCCTTGAATGCCTAGAGCTTGCTGCCCCAGGGCCTTTGCATTTGGCATCCTTTTCCCACACAGAACTTTGTTTTGAGTCTTGCTTGCCTGGATCCTTGTCACCGCTGAACATTTCATGTGGCTGTACCTTCACACTTGTTGGTCATTCCCTGTTTTGTCACAGATGGAGTTTCTTCACAGAGTGCATCATTATTTGAAATTCTTATTCCTTGTTTAGTGCTGTTGGTCCTTAGACCCTCAGTTCCAGAAGACAGAAATTATCTGTCTTGTTTGCTGCCAATTCCTAACACCTCATCACAGGATAGGGACTCAACAAATAGTACAGACAGAAGGAAGTGAGGAAGGAGAAAGGGGAAAGGAAGGAACCAGCAGTGCTCCTGCAAGATGTGAGTCTCAACACCAGAAGGCCCCTATTGGCCCTTCTGGGTTCCCCATAGCCCTCTGTTCCTGGGCTTGTCTCTTATTCAATTGCACAATTCTTGAGATCCATCAGCCCTTTCTGAGAGTATGTGGGGTCACCCAGAGGAAGTGGGGCTTGGGGTTGAGGGTGGCAGAGTCTGCAGGACACTGAGGAGGGAGACTGAGGCCTGCACTGCAGCCTCACCTGCCTGGGTACCTCACTGTCTCTCACGGTCTGTGGAGTGTCCACATGTCGGGGAAGTATTGGTGTGGGCTGCCCTCTGGTCTTGAGTGTGGGTCACCTGCCTGTGGGGACATCCTGTGGTAGTCTTTGCCCCAGTCTCTGCTAGGGGTTCATCTTAGGATCTCCTGGAAATGTTGTCTCCATCATCCAACCCCACCTTTGGCAGATAGACAAAAAGCAAGTGAGGAAGACCACAGAGACACAGTGAATGCCTGTGCCTGGGTAATCTTCCCTAGTCAGATGCAGCAGCCAGCCTCAGATCTCATGTGACAGGGACCCAGCCCTTCCTGCTGGGGCATCTCCACCAGGCCTGGCCCCAGGGGGACCTTCCTCCTTTGGCCTTCTGAATTTGGTGGGAGTCAAATTCTCCCTGTTTTCTCTGCCTTTAAGTTCAATGACTTGGAGTGGCTAGAAAAGTGAAAGGTATAGCCACCTGCACAGTGTGACTGTCACCCCACACCCACCGATAGGGGCCACGGGGATCACCTGTGTGCAGGGAAATTTTATCTGACCACCAATCTGAATCTGATAAAATCAAACTTTACCATCCCTGCTTTACAAAATCCATCCCGGTTCACTATCAAGAAAGAAACTTGATTAATGGTACATTCAGGGCAAATTGAATTACACAAGAATTATATTTGCAATATTGTGACTCATCCTTTGTCCCGTTGTATAAATCCTTTACCACACAATCTCAAATGTGTAACAGGCTTTAAATTGCAAAGCCTAAAAATATGTGCAAAGGGGACACTTATCGTAACTTCAACCAGCCAGAGGCACCTTCAAAAATGTTCTCAGAAGTTCTTTATTCTAACCACTTTGTGTTCTGAGACTCAACAGGAAAGCCCTTCGAGACTGGAGATTTAAGAGGCCTATTGTTCTCAAATAGGCAGAAGTAAAATCTTTTATCAGGAGCAACTGGCTTTATAGCCACTATCAGAAATTATCTAACAAGCAAAATACTTTTGCAAAGCTTGGGTTGGCCACATGGTTAAAAAAATGAAAGGGCAGTTTTAGATTAAGGTTGTTTTATGGCCAAGTGGCTCCTTTGAACATCCCGAGTTTCATTGTTTATGGTGTAAGAACAAAGCATGGGTCTATGCACTCAGGTAACGGCTGCTGGCCACCAGCACCTGACTCCAATCCCAGGAGCCCCAAATCCTACAGCTGGGACTTTTCCCAGGAAAGGAGGCTGCACCTGCTGCCTGCTATGGCCGCCCATTACAAGGCTGAGAGAAACCACCTTGCTCTGCTGGAACCAGACCAGATGGTGACACGGCACTCAGGCTGCTGGCTTGGGAGAGCATGTCCTGGGTGACTTCTGCAGCAGCGGTGTTGCAAGATGGAAACCAAACAGGAGGAAGGATTAGGACACAGGTATTGCCTAAGGCCTGCTGTCCGGGAAAACAGAACTTGGTAAAACTGGGGTACAATCCACATAGTGTGGAATTTTCCATTTTAAAAAAATAGAGTTTATAAAATATTTATTCATTCATTTAACAACTATTGTTTAAACAATTATCACAAACCAAGTACTATCTCAGGGAAAGGGAATATAGTAGGGAAGAGCAGTGGTGATCTCTTATTCCTCCTTTGAAGAAACATGTTACTATGATAGCAATACATTTTTATTATAAAAACTTTAGAAAATACAGAAATGCAATAGAAGAAAAAAGATCATCCACAGTTCACTGTCTTCCAGAAAGGTGCTTATGCCACTGAGCCACAATCCCAGCTCCTTTTCACTCTCTAAAAAAACCAAAACCAAAGCTCTTAGAAATCTTAGAGAATGTCCTTTCTTTTCTATGCATGTATAAACATTTATACAAAAATAGGGGGGTGGCCAGATAGCTCAGCAGATTAAAGTACCTGCTTAGGCAGAGTGCAGGGACCAGGGTTTGACCCCTGGTGTGCCGTGTCGGCCCTGCACGTGGGGCATGCTTGGAAGGGTGAAAACAGGACGATCACTACAAGTCTGATCTGTGTAGCAAGACCCTGTAGACCCTGTACTAAATACATAAAAAACAAACAAAAACCAAAAATAGAACCCTTCTTGACATGCTTTTTTTACACTGCTTTTCTTTATTTAAAATTATGAACATGTTTTTTAATTTCCATTAAAGCCATTTTCAAATGTACAGTTCAGTGCTACGAATTGCATTCACAATGTGGTACACCCCCTACACAAGAATCTTTTTATTTTCCCAGTCCCTCTACTCATTAAACAATGCTCCCTCTCCCTTAGCACCCACTGTGTCCCATTCCCTGCCTTTGTGACATGGGTGATTCTGGGGACTTTATCTAAGTGGGATTGTACAGTCTCTGTCGTTTGTGTCTGGATTGTTTCACTCATTGTCTTCAAGGTTTGTCCATCTTTGTGGCAAATGGCAGGATTTCACCTCCTTTTAAAAGCTGAATATGATTGTATGTGTGCTAATGTCTTCATCAGACATTTAAGTGGAAACCAGAACTTTCTATATGCTAGCTTGTATGTGGCCCAGAATTGTTCTAAAGAACATTTCAAGCAACTTTACTGAAGAATTTGCTCAATTACTTGAAACTTATGTTAAAAATAGATGATGAAATACAAAAGTAGATTGCAAATACCATGCATGCAGATAGCAACGAATGTGTAAACAGAAATGTCACTCCTCCCCCGCTGCAGTGTGGAGTTTTTCTTTTTTCTTTTCCTTTGTTCCTGTTCTGGAGGAATATTTGGGGTACAAACTCTACATTTCAAAAATAGAATCTAATCATCTTAACAGGGAGCATGAACGCCAGAGCAGCCTCCGTGAGTCATTTCTTGGGTTCTGAAAGGAATGTGTTTCAGACAGGGATTTTCTTTTCTTTGAGGCTTGTTTTAAGAATTTCCAAAAGCAAAAGCAAAATAATAAAATGCCTGGAGCCACAGCTCTGGCAGGAGCCCTTTGGAGAGAGAGTCTGGAGCCCACATCTGGGCCAGAGGGTGCACCCTGGGGGTGGGGACCAGGCTTCCCGCTCTCTTCCAGCTCTGGGGGTCACTTCAAGCCCCCATTGCGCAGAAGACACCAACATGCTGACGACAGGGAGACGTGGTAGGAAAGGGGAGTGTGGGAGAGGAGATAAAACCATGTGGAGGCCTTAGACAAGCCATGACCATGTTTGGAGGAGAGTCCTACTCAGGAGGACCACATTAACTTCACTCCCTTTTCTATTTCTAGTCATTGCCAGTCTTGCACCAGCTTTCATGAGGAGCTTCTGCAGGTTGCTGCAGAGATAAGTCGTGTATACCACTGTGTACATTCAGTTCAGCCACAGGTCTGAACTCTCAAGCATCCCAGCTCTCTCTTCCTTCTCCAGAGCATCTATGGGCTCTTTCTTCTGCCCTGAAGCCAAGGTTTCTCCTTTGTTAAAGCCACCAATAGATTGTCTCATCTTTAACTGCGATGACTGGAGAACAAATCCTCCTGGCCATGCCCAGGTCTACACTACTGAAAACAGCCCCTTAAATCAGGGACCACATAGCGTGGTTCCAGCAGCTGCAAATAATGGTCCAAGTGCATTGGATGGCTTCCATCTTGGAGATCTGTGCGAGCTGAGGGTGATTTTGACAATATTAGATCATTTTTGTTCCGTGAATGTCTGGTGATCAAATAAGTGGTCTAACCAATGATTAATAGGTGAATCAGCTGCAGGAATGTCAGACATTTAATGTCCCTAGAAGTGTCCAGAAGATAGATAAGGGATGACACATTTCCTAAATGTACATAAGGCTCATGCCCTCTGCTTACCTGGAATACTGTTTTCGAAACACATTTAAGGAATCCCCAGTCCACACGCTGTCAAATTAGGTCATTTAACATGGCCGCGACACATATGCTATCAATCAAATATCAGCAACATTTTAGGTACCGCACATTCAATGCAACAAAACCCCAGCCTCTTACCTACCTTACCCTTAGGGTTCCCTCCCATTCCATTTTGATCTTTTGGTAGAGGGACAGGGAAGGAAGCTTTCAAGCTCCTGTTACATTAAAAAAGGAACGGGAAGTGAGTGTCCTAGGAGGATGTGGCAGGATTTGGAGACAAGAAGAGAGCTAAGAAGAACAGAAATATGAGATAGAGAGAGAAACAGAGGTGGAAAGGAGGAAGAAGTATAGTTGTGCTGTGAAGGAATTTTCCTTTGGCTATTTGAGAAACTGCAGGGGAGGTTTAATTCGATTTTTTGCTTTCTTTATTCTTTGGCTGCCAAATTGTTTAGGTTAGAATCAGACACCATGCTGTGGCTGGCTCCAGGGTGCCAGCAAATCAAACCTCCTTACTGTAGGTTTCCCTGTTAACAAGAGCAGCTCTTTCATTATTCATACTGCTATCCATCTATCTCCAGGAGAAGACACTAGGGTTAGAATGACGAGTCTTAGTTTAATCAAGTTGGAAGAGGATGATCAACCAGATGGCTGGTTACCTTGACTGTACTTGGTACTACCTAGAGACCCCCAGAACTAAACTGTAGCAAAGAACAAGCCACAGAAAGAAAACCCTAACAATTCAAAAGTCCCTTTCTTGGGTGCTGGCCAGCAAGGTAAGCATGTAGGGAGTGGGGAAACTTGGCAGGCCTCCTGGATTCACTCAGAGATCAGGGTACAAGTACATGCTCAGGGGCCCTTTTGCCCAGCCTGTGCCCCTCTGTGGAGCCTGACTGGGGACTCAGACTCCAAGGGTGAGCTGCCTCCTCCCCAAGGCGTCATGATATGAAATGAATCCATTTCGTTTCCCCAATACAGTCTCCTTTGGGCGGAGGTCTTCCAGTGACCTCAAGGCCTCCTTGAAATTCACCTCTAAAGCACAGAAGAAATCCTTTTGAATCTTTCTTCTTCAAGAGACTCACAAATCCAGGATCTGATAAACACAGTTTGTTAATTAAATGCAATGAGCCAGCTGCCAGGACAGCTTTGATATGCTTCACAAAGGTTTTTGTACTGGGCTTCTTTGTCAGAGATCTTGATTTAGGTCCTAATAGCACAGGTTTCCCAGGTGACTTTGCAGGTGGGTGGCTGCTGTCAGTGTAGTTGGATGGAAGAATCACCAGGATATTGTCATCAGCCATCCTGGGGACTCCTGGGATACGACACTGGCCAAGGACAATCTTTGAAATGATTTGCATGTGGGGTAGATTTCAGTGTTGGAATTTCTTGATCTAAAAATTAGAAGAGGTAAAAAAATAAACCAAGGCAGTCTAGGAGAGGGTATCACGGGGAAGCAAGGACCTCCAAGTTCCTGGTCCTGGCAGGCGTGTTCAGGGGTACCAGACAGCCAGTGCCGTCTCCTGAGAGCCTTCTTTCACTACTTCTCCATTGGTTCTTTTGTTTTGAGAGTTTCCTGCTGCCAGGCAGGGCCACAAACCTCTAGAAACTCTCCCAGGAGCTCTCTATGATGAACTCCTATCTCGGAAGCTAGCTTGGCCAGTGGAGATGCTTTCCAAATACAAACTGAAACTTTATTCATAAGGTAGACATGGCTGGCAAAAGAAATCAGCCAGCATGGAGAAATTTGATGGAGAAGGAGAATTGCACGGCTTGCCCACCCTGTTCCAGCTTTGGCCTGCAGAAACAGACACTGGGCGTTAAGCCTTTGACCTCTTCCAGCCATGAACCTGCCTTGAGCCCCCCTCCCCTGTGCACCTCTAGCACACTCACCCCACCGTCCTGGCCACTTCCTGCAGCCACTCTGGAGTCCTCTTTCCCGAGCGTCTTCAGTTGTTCTGTCCTGGCTGCTTCCATGTCCTGAATTGGCTCAAAACGCTTTCCTTTCATGATTCTCTTTATTCTGGGGAAGAGCCAAAAGTTTATAGTACCAGAACGGATAAGGAAAACACATAGGACACAGCACCATGTTTTCATGACTTGTGTGGCAACCACAGCAGCATTCACTACATTGTTCATTACACCTTGTAAAGATACCGAGGAGAGAGGAGTTTCCTTTCCTTTGCTTTTACTTCTTTCCCTCTCTTCTCCCTTCCCTTCCCTTCCCTTCCCTTCCCTTCCCTTCCCTTCCCTTCCCTTCCCTTC
>NDGN011166646.1:0-11384 GCA_002564285.1 Tympanoctomys barrerae | reverse complement strand
GGGGGGCTGCTGGGTGGCAATGGTGGTAGTGGTTTGCTGGGTGGTAGCCATGGCCTTTTGGGTGGTGGCCGGCACAGGTACGATAACTACAGAAGTGCTGAATTCCCCCGAGGTGTTGGTGGTGTCCCCTACAATGACTTCCATTTCCGGGAGCGTCCCCCCCAATACACCAATGGCAAACAGCTTGGTGGAAATTACAAATATGGTCACATTGAGACTAATGACAACCCCGCTCAGCTGGGCGGCAAATACCGCTATGGCGAGATCCTGGAGTCAGACGGCAGCATCAGAGACTTGCGGCGCGGGGACGAGAGCACCCCTGGCGGCCACCCGGGCCGGTACCGGTACCGGTCTGCAGAGGACAGGGTCCGCAGGCGCCGGGAGCTGCGGCCTGGGGAGATCCCCGCGGGGGTGGCCACGGGGGCGCTCGGCTCTGGCGGCTTGCTGGGCTCTGGGGGCATCCTAGCCAATGAGGGCATCCTGGGGAGCCAAGGCGGCTTGCTCGGCGGAGGTGGTGCCCTCGGCGAGGGAGGCCTGCTCGGAAACGGAGGCCTCCTGGGGCTGCTCGGCGAAGGCGGCCTCATCAGCACTGTGCAGGGTATCACCGGGTAAGTCTGCTGGGTTTCCTATCAAGTTCCCCATGATCTGATAAATGGGAAGGCGTCTTTAGGAGGGGAACTTGGCACTGGACTTCTCAGACCCATTTTACATAGTTTGGGGTCTTGGTAGGAAACAGTGCAGTGTCTGAGCCCAGCTGTAGCTTAGGTAGTTGTTCGTGACCCGAAGTTAGCTTTTCCACTTGTCCAGCCTCAGTTTCCTCATCTGTAGAATGGTCATAGCAATGTAGTAAGCAGAAAAGCCAGAGGATTTAAAATTAACCACACACAGTGTATGTGTGATATATTCAGCCACATCCAGGCTCCTTCTTGCAGTCATTTAATTCAACAAATATGTAGAGCCTGTACTATGCAAAGGATCCTGTCGGCACAGATCCAGAGTTAGCCCTGGCCCTGGGGCTTGTGGACTGGTGGGTTATGTGGGCTGGGGTGGCAGAGCTTACAGAAAATTGCCAGCCACCACAGGCATAGAGGTCTAGGGGATAAACGAGCTCACCTGCCAGAGGCTGGGGGCTTCCTGGAGGGGGTGCTGAGCTGCAGCCTGAAGCCTGGGCAGGAGCCTCACACAGGCAGGGACAGGCAGAGGGAATGGCGCGTTGGTGTGGAAATACGCAGAAAGGCTCAGCGGGTGTCTGGGTGATGTCCCTGAGTGCCACCTTGGATGCCATGAGCTGTCTGGGAACCACAGGTCTCTTAGAGTTGGGGGAAGCCAGGGATATAGCTCAGAGGGACAAGTGTCTGCCTGGCAAGTGCAAGGTTCTGCGTTCAATTCCCAGTACAAAAAAAAAAAAAAAAGAAGATGGTAAGTCTTGGAGTTGTTGGGGGGTGGACGAGGAGCAGAGTGGTGTATGAGGGAGGGCGCTACTGCAGGCCCTGCAGTGGGTGCCTCAGGTCACATGGCTGTCACCCTGTGCAGGCTGCGCATCATGGAGCTGACCCTGCCCCGGGTGTCCGTGCGGCTCCTGCCTGGTGTGGGTGTTTACCTGAACCTGTACACCCGTGTGGCCATCAGCGGGAAGAGGTGTGTGTCCTTGTCACCGTATCCCCACAGAGCTCGGGCAAGTTGCCTGCCTCACCACACCTGGTCTCTGAACCCATAATGTGGAGATCTGAAGTCACCCCACAGTCAACATCCCCTGTGAAGGCAGCCTAGCATGTTGGGTGACTGGAGTCAAGGGAGAACTTGGATTTGCTTCCTGACCCTTACAAGCTGCGTGATCTTGGGCCAGACTTCCAATGTCACTGAGCCTTAGTGTCTTCACCTGTACTTGGCTGTATGACTACCTCCCTTCCCAGCTGGCTGTGGCCACCCTCAGAGTCCCGCCATGGAGTAGGTGTTCCCTGGAGGGCCTCAGAGGTGGTCTTTTGTATCATTCAATCCTCAAGGATGAGGTCATGTTTCCAAAGTTAGGCGACTGGATGGTTACCTTGGAAACCAGATTTATGCAGACCTCTGTTCTCAGCCCTCTTAGAGATGAGCAAGGGGGCATGGCAGCTGACAGAGACAGCCAGGGCTAAGCCTGAACTCAGAGATGCCAGCAGGCCTGGTGGCTGGAGTATGACTCACTGTCCTCCTGGCCTGTTGGTCGCCTTTAGTCTCATTGGTTTCCTGGACATCTCAGTGGAGGTGAACATCTCAGCCAAGGTCCGGCTGACCATGGACCGCACCGGTTATCCACGGCTGGTCATCGAGAGGTGTGACACCCTACTGGGGGGCATCAAAGTCAAGCTGCTGCGAGGGTGAGTCCAGCTGGTGGTGGAGTGCTGTGGGAGATGCTGGAACATCTGTCTCTGGCAAATAGAATGGTGTCTCTCCTCTCCCTGTGAGCAAGGCAGGCAGAGCTGTGATACTTGGGAGCGGTGAAGACTCACACAGAACCATCCACACTCTCCCCTGGCCCTGGCCTGGCGCTTGTCTGATGGGAATTCAAGGGGTGTGCTTGTGAACCCAGGATGTAGGCTTCAGCCACCTTGGGAAGTGGTCATGACACACAGCTCCAGGCCTTCATCTATGTGGCCAGGAGGACACCTGGGATTTAGGGCTCAGCTTTACTCCTCATTGCTCTGACTTTGGACAACTCTGTTGCCCTCTTTGGGTGCCAGTTTCCCCATCTGTGACATGAAGGTACATTCTTGTTTCCTTGGTAGTTGAGATGACGATGTAAAGCTGCATAAACAAAGAGAGGAGGGAGGAGCCAGGAAAGCGTGAAGCCTTCCAGGCCCCGCCTCCAAACCATGCATTTAGAGTCTGAGCCCCCTAGTGGATTCATTCACCTCCGAGTATAGCTCCCCATGATTCATCACCGTCCCCAGCCCCACCTCAGAATACCTGAGACTTTTGGGACAGTCTAGACCTAGACCATAGCATGTCTCAGCTATTGTCTGTCCCTCTGTGGCCATTTCTCAGCCATTCTGCCCAATGCATCCCTAGTCAGGTACATTTCTACATTCCCTATGAAGTCACCAAGACCTCCCCTCTGTCCAGAGGGCTTTTGGGTGTCCATGCACTGACCAGCACCCTATCCCCAGGAGGCAGCTGGGATAACACATGTTCGGGACAGCTCAGAGCCAAGTCCCTTTCTCCCAGCATGGGGGATGCTTCTCTAGCTCCTCTCTTTGGGGTCGCTGTCACCCCTTTCACTCCTGTCTATCAATCCCTTGGCCCAGAGTTGCCATCCTCCTCATATTAAGGCCCAGGCAGCAGAAATCTCCATGTGACCTGTGGATCCACGCTCTCTAATTCGCTTGGGCTTCTCCCTATCTTTATTTCTGTGTCATGGTGAATGCGGGCAGAGAAAATTGGGCCCTGGGTTCAAAACATAGAAGTCCCATAGATTTTCAAATCCAAATTCATGTTTTCACTTGGAAATACATTTGATGTAACATACTTAAAAAACGTGAAGTGACAAAAAGGCCATAAAAGCTCATGGAGAGAGGTTCTTATGGGGTTGATTGCAAAGGAGAACTACAGAGGTAGAGCACTTGGCTGTCTTTGGTGGCTTTTTACAATATACATTACAGCGACCAGCTGCCTCTAGAAGACAGTAGCAACTGCAACAGGAAGTATTACCTGGGTAACTGAGAAACTGGAGTTTACTGCCTGGGGGGCATTTTTTCTTACACTCAGCCTGTCCCTATCTTTCTAGACTTCTCCCCAACGTTGTGGACAACTTAGTAAACCGAGTCCTGGCCAACGTGCTCCCTGACTTGGTAAGAGCAGGTGGGAGGGACACAGTCTCACTTTTATCCTCTATTCTGAGGGCTGTGCAGTTGACTTAGAAGAACAAGTTCTTGGGGTCCAGGAAGGGCCTGAAGACATGGAAGGACAGCTGGGTAGAGGGGGAGGGGGAGATGCCTGAGCTTCACACAGCTCTGGGTTCCACTTTCAGCTTAGACTTTTCCGAGCCATGTGACAAGTCATGTTACTTTTGTGCCTCTCAGTTTCCCCTCTTTAGAATGGAATTGTGATAGAGGCTCCCTCTGGGGCTAAGGTGAGGACACAGCCTAGCACAGAACAGGCATCAGACCCGAGCTGCCTTGTTGCTATGGGTGCACCCCTTTCCCAACTCCCTTCAGGGCCACCTGATCCATGACGTTTCTCTCCACAGCTCTGCCCTATCGTGGATGTGGTGCTGGGTCTCGTCAATGACCAGTTGGGTCTTGTGGACTGTAAGTCCTTCCTGCTTGGCAGCAGTGGGCTATTGGCTTCTCAGAGCCGGGCATGGGAACATGGCAACCCCTAGGAGGAGAGCCCTGTGTGGTGCAGGCAGCAGGCCTTTTCCCCCGCCCACCTTACATACCCCTGGCCTGGAGAAGGAGGGTGCGAGCCGGTTCTGCCCTGGTGGCTGTGCACTCAGAGGTCCCACAGCTTCCTCTTGCCTAAGATGGCACAGGGAGGGAAGGTATCTGGGCAGCCGAGGGCTCAGCCTGAGACCTCTCCTTTTGCCCACAGCTCTGATTCCGCTGGGCATTCTGGGAAGTGTGCAGTACACATTCTCCAGCCTTCCGTTGGTGACCGGCGAGTTCCTGGAGCTGGACCTCAACGTGAGTCCCGTGTCTTGGCCTAGGAGGCATGGCCCTGGCAATAGGGGAATGGGGCCCTTTTCCTACTAGAATGGTATGTGTTTAGCAACTGCATCTCCACAATGAAAATTAAAATTGTGATTTGCAGCATTTGCTGATTTTCATGGCATAAACACACTGCTGATGGGGCCAATTTCTACCCACTGCAAGTGAACTTGGGAAGAGATATATGAGTTGGAATCAGTGCCAAGGGCCCTGGGACCGCCACTAGGGGCTGGAAACACGTGTGTACACAGGCACACATGTTGCGCACACACACATGCATTGTAACACACTCACAAACACCGCTCTACAGAGAAGACCCTTGCTGGGTCCTGCTAGGTGCCCTGTCTGGGTGGGCTGCGAGCTGGGACAGTAGCATTGGGCAAGTAGCCCTGGGGGATGCCGAGCTCCTGGAGGGATTAGGCCACAAAGAGTGCTGGAAAAAATACACAGTGATTCATCCAGTACTGTATAAGCACCAAAATCACAGGGATGGGACCTCGGGTTCAGGACAGCTTTCTGGAGGGCTGACCCTTGCTCTTGGCAAGGTGGAGCAGCTTTGGAGGAGGGCCAGGGTGGGATGGTGAGGACTGAGGACTGACAGAGTCCTGGGGGCTGTATCACAGAGGGCAGGTGCCATCTGAGGGGCTGCAGTGGGGCCCAAGCAGCCCCTGGACAGAGTCCACAGAGCTTTGTGGGCTCTCATCAGGATTGTGCCCCTGACAGCTGGGATGTGCCAGGGTGTGCCCTGCAGAAGTGCCCACACACACCGCAGAGAAGCTGTGCCGTGGATGCACAGAGGGTGTAAGAGGACCCTTCCATCACAGCCCAAAGCAGAGCTGGGGCCATAAGGAGGAGGCTCCCAGACCTTTGCTCTGGCTTCATTTCAGCCTCACTTCCCTCCTCCCTGCACCCTGTGCCCCCTTTCTCTCTGCCACCACAGACTCTGGTTTCAGAAGCAGGAGGAGATCTCATTGACTACCCCTTGGGCCAGCCTGCTATGTCACCCAGACCACAGATGCCAGAGCTGCCCCCCATGGGTGATAACACCAACTCCCAGCTGGGCATCTCAGCTAACTTCCTGGGCAAGGTGCTGACTATGTTGCAGAAGGAAGGGGCCCTAAACATCGACATCACCGATGGCATGGTGAGTCCTGGGCTTTGGCTGATGCTTCAGTCCGCAGCTGTGGATGGCCACCTTGGTTCATGTCCAGGTTCCAGAGGTATGTAGGTCACATCTGGTTGCCCAAAGCGCTGGTGTTCAGGGGCTTCCACTTGGCTCACAGACTTGATGCTGAATATTGTCCCATTGCAGGAAATGTGTTGCTTCTGTTCAAGTCTATTGGATTCTATCTCAATCATCTTTTTTTTTTTTTTTTGCGGAACCAGGGATTGAACTCAGGTCCTTGTACTTGCCAGAGAAGCACTTATTCCATGAGCCATCTCCCCGGCCCTCAATCATCTTTGAAAAAGAGCTTACTATATATTCACTTATATGTACCTCAAAAAAGCATTTAGAATCCTTCCACTTAGAAAATGAATACCCAGTACATAAATAATTAAAGGATACATAAGAAGTGAGGCATGCTGGCACATACATGGGAGATTGAGGCAGGAGGATTGGGAGTAGGAGCCCAGCCGGGACAACTTAGTCACTTATTAAGACCTTGTCTCAAAAAAAGGGCTATGTGGGTGTAAGTTCAGTATGAGGGCCTTGGGTCCAATCTCCAGTGTCACCCACAAGGAAAGGTAATTAAAAACATAATACCACTATGAGGTGGGCTCAAGTCATTTCCCTCTGAATTCTTCTGAAATTTTTCAGGCTATCAGACAAGTTGCAGAATAGCACAACTTATGCATACATATTCTTTACCCAGATTCACTAGTTCCTATCTATCTCTCTATATCTCTATCTATCTATCTACCTACCTACCTACCTACCTACCTACCTACCTACCTACCTATCTACCTAACTATACCTGCCATCTTCCTACCAGTCTATACTTCTACCCATCCACCCATCATTTACCCAGTACCCAGCATCTACCCTTCCATATATCCATCCATTTGCTCACCTACACCTCCATTCATCTATCCATCCATTCACAGATCCCTCTCTCCACCCTCTCTCCATCTCTCTGCCCGTCCACCCACTCATCCACATACCTCCCTCCCTCCACCCACCCCACCTGACATTTTGCTCATAATGTTTTGCCCCATAAACTTTGCTGCTTCCCTTAAGAGCAAAGAGTTCTCCAGAAGGAAATCACACATATTATGCCAACCTTGGATTCCACTGAGGAGAACATCTCCATGGAGTGCCAGCATTTGGTTAACCCTCTTGCAGTTTTAAGCATTTCTCTTTTAAAAAAAAATTATTTTATGGAAAAACAAAATTAGTAACTGCTTTGAAGATAACAATACGCAGTTTGTTCTTCTCCTTTTCCTTTGTTATGCGCCCCCTTTTAATTGAGGGAGCTCAGCACTTGTCAGCCAGTGATAGCCACGCAGCAGATAGTGCGAATGTTTCATCACACCGCATTGATGTTATGGTCTCTTAACAAGTGAGACAATTTATAGAAAACACAAAGTGAGTAACAGTACAAATGCCTTGGGGACATGGCAGAAGCCAAGAGTTTGGTGGACACTGGTTTGCACAAATAGACTCGAGGATGTGCACACCTTGCTTTAACAAGGAATTACATTGTAGAGAAGAAGCACCCAGCTCTGACCTCCTGTTCTTCCAGTAAGGGCTGTGGTGAGCTTAAGCTGCTGGCACCCCCTTCATTCACTGCTCTGTGACTACACTGTAGCTGCCACTGGGAGGTGCAGTCCCCCCAGGACCACTCAAGGAAAGAAGATTCTCTACTGGTGGAAGTTTGATGGCTGGTCCTCTGCACCTCTGCACTCACATGGCCCTTGTCCTTGTCCCACAGTTTGATGAGCTTCCTCCACTTACCACGTCCACGCTGGGGGCCCTGATTCCCAAGGTGAGTAGGTAAGGTGGGCAGTGCCATTGTCTCTGGCCTTACTCCCCTGAGCTGGCTGGAAAGGAAGATGCTCAGCACTAGGGTGGTGGCTCCCCACTGCTTCCCACCAGTGCAGTGACACAGGTGTGGAGAACAGACACCACGTAGGAGAGTTCCAAGGAGGAAAGGAGGAGGACTGAACTGCGCAGGTCTAAGCACTTAGCACAGGTCTAAGTAGCCAGGCTACTCCTTCGCTGTGTGACCTTGACACAAGTCCTAACATCTCCAAGGCTGAGTCCTCACTGGTCAAGGAAACCGTGCTAACACGGTCCCACAGGCTCAGGTGACCTGGGAGAGTGGAGGGGAGGGTGCAGGAAAAGAAGGGAGCACAGGGCCAGGCACACTGATGGGTGGGACCTTCGAAGGGTGCCGCTAGATCTTTGGAGATGACAGCATAAGATCCAGCACCTCCCAGCCATATTACCATATACAAATGGCCCTATCATTGAGCCTCTGATTTCTCATCTGGAAAATGGGGACAACCACCCCTCTTTTCAGGGTGGCTGTGTGTGTAGGGTCTGGAGTCCAGAGCAGAGCAGATGCTTGGCAAACTAAACTGTGTTACTGTTGATAATTACAATTTTTTAAAAAAGACTAAGACCTGTAACCCCAGTGCTGGGGAGGCTGGAAACAGGAGGATCACTGTGAGTGTGAGCTGCATAGCCTGAGACCCTGTACCAAATACATTTTAAAAAAAGACTAGGACAAGTGCACTCTTTCTTGGTTAGCGGCCACATAGAGATGGAGCAAAGGCCTTTCTGCTGCCAGCCCTGGTTCTGGGCTTGTGGTCCTGCACCCTGTAGCAGGAAGCATTCACAGAGTGGCCACAGCCACAGATGTTGTGGGCATTTCTGCCTTCTTTCCACCTTCGGTCTCCTGCCTCAAATTCAAAAGCAGGAGGGAGTGAAATCCAGTAAGTGGCTGTTATCGCCCTCATGTGTCTGAGAACAGAATGGCGGGCAACGATTCTATGTGCCAAGCAGGGGCTGCTCCAGGAGGTCCAGGGACCCCTACATCACACCCTGGACATATTACATTTTGTAGCTTATAACATTTTCTTAGAGTCCACACTTTCATTTGTTTCTAACAGTCCCCTCTCACAGGGCAAGGAGGGACAAGGACCTCATTTTACAGATGGGGTAAAAGAGGCCCAGAGGCAGTGGCAAAGCTGGGCTAGAGCAGGGACTCTGGCCTTGGCACCACTGTAGGTCACCCTCAGTGGGTTGGGGCTAGACACAGAGACCATTGTCCTAGGACCCAGGCCAGGGAGAGTGCCCTGGAGAGGCCTGACCAGCTCTGGGATGTGTGTGTGTGTGTGGGGGGGGACGGTGATAGTGATTGCTATGGCAACAGATCAAGATGCTGAGGGGTCTCTGTGAAGACGGCAAGACTGCTTGCTCTGGTTTCGGATGGTTGGGACACCAGGGGCCTCCCAGGAAGTGCTGAAAATCACCCCAGGGAAAGACAATTTGTCAAGTGATTGACTTGTTGAAAGCCAATCTGACAAAAATTCGTGCAGTGATGAAATGGTTGAATTTGTAAGAGTTTTACACTGGCCACGAGCTTGTACAAAAAATTCAGGAATGTAAACAAAGTCTCAGGGCCAAGCCCGGTGCTACAGCACAGCCCATAGTGAAGTTCCTTCCAAACAAGCTTCTTTCTACTTGTTCAATGTATTCAATGAGAATTTAAAATCAATTGCATAAAAAATCAGTTATCAGTAAATGTGGCAAAGTGGTCATCTGGTGTTGTTAACTAGCTTTGGTGTTTAGTCTGCAGCAAGCAGGCTCCACTCTCTTCCCTGTGGGTCTCAGGAGACCTGGTGAATTCAGGCAGGACGAGTGGCCTGGGCTTTGCTTGGGGACATGGCAGTGAGACGCTCAGAAGCATGGACTTTCTCACTGTAGGAAGGAAGGCAAAGGGCTGGGGCTCTGTGTTGTGTAGACTTGCGCTGGAACCTTGCGCATCTTGTTTGAGATGCCCCTCTGAGCCTTCTCATCTGTAGCTTGGAGAAAGAATACCTCAAGAGTTGTCAAGACTGTCACTCTGGTCCTGGGCCAGAAGCCTGTGAGACTCCAGTTGGCTCAGTGCCAGGTCTGAGCATTCCTGTGTAAAGGGTTGAGTCCGGAGCTCTGTCTGTACTGTCACATTTCATTCTTACTGCAGCTCTGCAAATGGCTTGGGAGTTGCATCCTCTTCCCTGGTACCAGAGCGAGCGGGCCACTGGTTTTGCCTACGGCTTATAGCACTCTGGAAATACTGGCTCTGAAGCTACTCAGGGAGGCTCTGGGCTCTGGGTTTGGAGATTGGCTGGCAGCACACTTCCTGTTGCCAAGAAGTCTGGCCTCATCCCCACCTGCAGGTGTTCCAGCAGTACCCTGAGTCCCGCCCACTCACCATCAGGATCCAGGTGCCCAACCCGCCATCAGTGACGCTGCAGAAGGATAGGGCACTGGTGAAGGTGTTTGCCACCTCCGAGGTCGTGGTCTCTCAGCCCAATGATGTTGAGACCACCATCTGCCTCATTGATGTGGTAAGTATCTGGGGTGCTGTTGGGCCCCAGCTAGTCCTCAAGACAGAGTCTTGTCATCTCCTGAAGCCCCTAGGCCTCTTCAGATCCCCACAGTCTCAACCACAGTGACTGCTTGTCGGTCTTTGAGCCCAGGGTGTGATCCACACCCAGTCTTTACCATTTCTAGCTGTGTGACCTTGGGCAGATCACTCCCTGTGTCTGGGTTTGCTTTTTCCTCTACTACATGGGCTCGGCAGCAGGTCATCGTTAATAAGATGCTCAGAGCAGTACTGGGTATACTGTAAAGGCTCCCAGAGTGTTGACTATTGTCATCTCCATGGGTTGTACGCCATGGGGCAGGGAAGAGTAGCCCTTCAACATTCATTCAGCAATATTCATTGGCTAACTACTTCCAACTGGGATTACACTACTGGATGCAAGGGAAAGAGAAGACAGACGATATCTGCCCCCTTGCCCATGGCACCTACCAGGGGACAGACACAGATGCACCGATTTCCACAATTATTTCATGGAGAAGGATCTTCTTTCTTTACATTTTTAACCAATGCGTAATGATTGTACCTAGATTTGGGATACTATGAGATTTTTCAGAACACACATACAATACATAATGATCAAATCAGGGTAATTAGCATATCCACCTTTGCTGTGAAAACATTGACAGTTCTTTCTTTTAGTTATCTTGAAATGTACAATGCATTCTTCTTCTTCCTCTTCTTCTGATACTGGGGATTGAACTCAGGGCCTTGCCCATGCCAGGCAGGCCCTTATGCCATTGAGCTATCTCCATAGCCCAACACACTGTTGTTAACTATAGTTACTCTACTATGATATAGGACACAAGAAGTTATTCCTGAGGAATCCATTTAAAATGTGAATGATTGAGGGCTGGCCGAATAGCTCAGCGGATTAAAGTACCTGCATGCAGGCACAGGGGCCAGGGGCTCAATCCCCAGGCCTGCTGTGCTGGCCCCGTCCCCCTGGGGCACCCTGAAATGGCAATTGAGACTGGGATCCTAAGGATGATTTCCAATATCAGTTTAGGTCCTTGCCACATGCATGGAGGACCTCAGCTCTTCTTGCTCTTCCTCTTGCTCTTCCTCTTGCTCTTCCTCTTGCTCTTCCTCTTGCTCTTCCTCT
>NDGN011166643.1:0-10478 GCA_002564285.1 Tympanoctomys barrerae | reverse complement strand
CCTGGCACCCAAGACAGATGACAGCTCATCCAACTTCCAATATTAGAAACTCAGGTAGGAGTCTGGGCTCCAGCCTCTGTGGCAAGATCTCAGTGGCTGGGTATTGATTTCTGAGAAACATTACATCTTTAACAACCCTCTCTGCTTTTTTAAAAATAATGTCTATTGAAGTCTGTGATTTCCCTTTCATGTTTCACTGGACAAATCCACTACAATTCCAAGAAACTCTTCTCAATATGTACATGCATTCATGAACATCCTACTTGAACATCCTTTCTTCTCTGTCAAGTATCTTTGGCCATTCTTCATATTTTTATAGGAATGGCAGTGGTAGTTAAGCTTAACTGTCAGCTTGACTGGTTAGAGAGCTACGTAAGGAGAGTTCTTGCTGTGTGTGGGTGGTCATAGAGCTGGGGCCTCAGGATCTCTATCTGGTTCTCAGTCCCTTCCTCCCTGACTTTTCACCCAGGTTCTGCTTCCCAGCCATCATAAATGGAACACCTCTCCTCCACTCAGCACTTTAGCCACGATACTCCAGTTTTGGACCCATACAACCATGAACTGAATTCTCTCAAACTATGAGCCTCTCTCCTTAAATCGTGTACATCCCTGTGGATCTGTAATGAGAAATCTGACAGACACAAGAATCTAAGCCCTCCTCACTTCTGAAGTTCTCCCATGTCCAAAATCTAGATTGTCAATGTTCGCCTGAACACAAGTTTCAAAATGGACTAGTCAGGAAATGATTAGATTTGAGAGCTTAGGTAATATGAGACTTTATGATCTGCTCTGGAGTGAAACACTATGAACTCATTGCTCTTTTACACCCATCCCTTTGGAAGTGGGTCAGTCCTACTGAGGTCAGTTAATTCTATCCCTTAAATTTCCATTTATACATCCAGGAAGTCATGGTAGCTTGTTAGCGGTACTGTGAGGTCATTCTTGACCACTAAGCATGTGCCAACAGACAACTTGTAAATGCAGGGCAAGTGGGCACAGAGCTGGTCATGGCAGTGGAAAGAAGCTTCTGTCCAGGAGGAAGGCAGTTTCCCAGATGAGACCAACACGACTGCAGACTAAGAGACCACCCAGGGGCCTCTCTTTCCACTGAGTCAGGAAGATGAAGGGGCTGTAGGTCCTGACACAACAAAGGCTGGTTCACCTGTCATCTCTGGCCACAGCCTGAGGCCCAGCTGGGCCAGATCCAGGGAAGCTGAGTGTACAATATGGGGAATCTCTCCTTCTAGCACAGGGATGAGATCAGCCAGGAACAGAGCAGAAAGGTGGGCGTGGAGGTAACGTCCTGGACGTGCAACTGCCTTCAATATAAGGCAGTGCAAGTGTGAAGATTCCTTTTTGGGTAAATATACAGCAAGTAGAGTAGGTTTTTTTTTTTTCTTTCTGACAGCTCAGTGTTATGGTTTAGATTTAAAATGTGTCCCCATATTCTGGTCTCTGTGGAAGGTGACTGGAACATAGCATGCCACAGCTGATTGGCTGCTAGGTGGGACTTGATGGGAGGTGGGTCCCTGCGGATGTGCCCTGCGAGGGTGTATTCCTGTCCCTCACTTCGCCCCATCCCCCCTGCCTCCTGGCCACCATGACTCAAGAAGCTTTTCGTCTGCCACGGTTGTCTGCCATGCTGCATCTGCCTGAGAAGCAGCCAATCATGGGCCAAAATGAGATTCTCATCAGCTGGGTGGGTAACAGGTATTGCGTCACAGTGACAGGGAAGTGACTAAGACACACACACACACACACACACAGTACACATGCTGTGTACACACTGATTCTGGCCTTCAAGGAAGTCAGTGGTCCAATGTTCACAGACGTAAGATGGGATCTCAGATTGGTCCACCAGGACTGAACTAATGAACGAACCTCTCTCCAGCAAGGGAGGATACCCCCTTATGCCATCGGTCCAAGCCCAAGTCTTGACCAAGTCTTATGCACCTCACCAGTGCATAAGCAGGTTCAGGGAGAGAACAACAGCTCCTCATTCACAAAGGAGACTCCAGGAAACGAAGTCACTGTGGAGTCTACAAAAACAAAGACACTCAGAGAGAAACCCTGTGACTGAAGGCCCACTGGGGGAAGGGGTGCCGGGAGCACAGCCGCAGAGGGGAGATGCGCAGAGCTCCGGTAGGTAGGAACAGCCATGGACAAGAAGACAGAAGGCCACGGGGCGGGCACCAGCATGCAGGAGCCAGGCAGTGAACCCCGCTCTGCAAACCCTGTGCTGGCGAGAGCGGATGCTAATCTGCCACCACCAAGGAGAAGCAAGCTGCAGGGCTCTTTCTAGCTTGTAGCTTATTCATCAGAAAGAAGAGAAAATTATACCAGGAAGCTAAGTACAAAGAGGAAAAGAAGGGCTGTCTATAATGAGCTGTGAGGTGTGCTCATGCTAGCTTAATGATTTTCAGAGCCCCGAACATTTCCCTCATTAAAACGTAAGAAAATAAACGTCCTATGCAGTAACTCAGAGAGCTTTGACAAATGGGAGAAGGACCACCAGAAACCAGAAAGGGCTTGCTAGGAAAATAAATTCAGAATAAATGAATGAGGAAATGATAAAACAGTAATGTGATAAGTGAGCTGAAAAATAGCAGGTAAACCTAAGATCTGATATTTAGACCAAAATGGACCTACTTCATGGAAATGTCATGAAAAAAACATGACAAAGTCATAAAAACAATATAGTGAGGGATGGCTCAGATTTCTAAGGAGAGATCAAAACTCCTCCTGGAGATGAGGTATCACGGCAAAGCATCCTGTTCTGCGCTGGTGAGTGTGGTCCTCGGGCTGTGCTCATCTTTTATGACATCTTTCTGGCCAACATACTACAAGCACTCCGTCTAGCAGAGGAAATCTACTAGTCCTGTCATAACCAATAGGATGGCATACTAGCCATGTTCGGCTATACAGACTGAAATCTAATTCAAATTAAACAAAGTGAAAAATCTGGTCTTCCAGTTGTGGAACTGCCACAAGAGATACTCACATTCAATTTTAAACAATGCAAAGTCAAATAAAAGTTCAATTAATTCAATGTTTCAATCACCACTTCCAATTACTGGCTATCACGTTCATCAGAATGGGTATTTCTGGGTTCGCACAAAGTCCTATGGGGCCACGCTGCTCTAGAACAATTGTTAATTAATTAATCTCACAAAGTGTCAAGACTAGTTGGCAAGGTGGGAGAGAGGCTGCTGTGACATTTCATGAGAATTAGAAGAATATAATGCACAGCTGGAGGTAACTTTATAAATCTCACCCTTAACTTTCCCAGCCAGCTACCTAAGATGTGTAATCTTATCATGATTGTTTAGTAGCACTGTTCATAGTTGACACAAAGTACGTGAACTTAGAACAACCCAGACTTAGATTCCCAGATGCTGTCCCTAGATGGCCAAGGAATAAAGGGAAATGTGGAAGTAAATGATTATCCACTCAAAGCTTTAAGAGTTATCGCTGCTTCCAAAGATAGGTTTAAGCAAAATATTGTGGTTCCAATATGGAAACAGACTCTCTCGCACAGCTGTGTCACACTTAGGGGGCGATTTTAGCTCCCCAAGGTGGAAGAAATCCGGTCTTGCATGTGGATCCACTCGTTCCATCACTGGCCAGCGGGGCATCACCATGCATGGTGGCAGGGACATGCCACTAAGCTATGGAGCCACGCGGTGCCTGGAGCAGACTAACCTTCCTGTTGGTGAGGCGCTCACACTCCAGCAGGGGGTGGGGCATGATGAACCACAGCGGCAGGATGATGCAAATCATGCTAAGTTAACAGATGAATAGAAAGATTTGTACTAAGAGTGTTTGGACAGGCTATCATGTCTGCATCTTGTACTATGAAGAAACACTAAGAAGACAACAGTATACAATGCATTAATTATTGAAACTGTCCTACTAATAGGTTTTGAAACTGTCTCATTTCTATTTGTTTCTCAATACAATTATTTAAAAAAAAAAGAAAAAAAAAAAAAGAAAGGCAAAGAGGAGCTAGGCGCAGCGGTGCACAGCTCAACCCCAGGACTCTAGGAACTGGAGGATTGCAAGTTGGAGCCCAGCATGGACAATTTTGTGACTTAGGAAGGACTTTTTAAAAAAGAAAACATGAAAAAGGGTTGCGACTCTATCTCAGTGCAGAGGCCCTGGATTGAATCCCCAGTATCATACAAACAAACACCCCACCGAGGTGAGCGGGCTGTTTAGCAAAGGACCAAGGATTTATAGGAACGTGGCGCCCTTGCGATCACAGCGTTCAGTGCAGGGCATCAGGCATGCCCTTGTGCACCTGGCAGCTTTTCTTACATGAGAAAGTCAAACTATAGAGAATTAAAGAGCAAAGCAAACAACAGATAAGAGGCAACAGAGAAATCGATCTTTCCCAGCAGCGTGTGAGAAGGGGTTCCAGCTAAAAGCGGGGAGCCATGCGGGCCTCTGGGAGAAGGTGACCTCTGGCCCCAACCTTGGAGAGGAGGGTGGCTGTGGGAGCCTGCAGTGGTGGCAGCTGTGACGGAGGCCCCCCAGTCTGTGTAGCAGCAGCCAGCAGCTGTGTTCCCCATGAACGATCCACCTGTGGGTCCTTCACTGACGACTAAGGATATCATTTCTCAAATCCGAACATTTCCCAGCGCACTGAGCAGGAGGGACAGATGAGGCTTTGGTGGTGTCCCTGGAGTCCAGGCTCCCTCCCGCATCTCCCTTGAAGGTTACAACTGACACCTGGCTATGAGGACACTTGCACCCTTAGGGTGTCATCTCTCCATATCCTGGAGGGAAAAGCACAAGCCCAGTGATTCCTTTCTCGCAGGGACACCCTTGAGTGAGGAGCGCCCTGGCTTCTCCGTGCGGCTTCCCTGGCCCTGCCCCACCCCTCTGATCCGTGCCAGCTCCTTTGCCTCTTCCCGACCCAGGAGGGCCTGCCTGCTTTCCCGCTGCTCTTCACGGTAGGGCCGATGTTACATCACACATTGCACACACACTGGCTGTTCAATAGCTAATGGCGGCTGCTGAGGTCAGAGCTGGGGCTCAAGTCCTGGCTCTGCCCCTCCTTGGGGGGAGCCCCTATACCTGGGTGTGTCTGTGTCTTTGTACCTGCCTGGGTTTTGGGTTGTCTGTCTGCAGACAGAAGATAATCTGGAGCTTCTCTGCCACGTGATTATGTGGACTGGTATGCAGACTTCCACACAGCGGGCAAATGACATTTTATAGCTAGCGGGTTCAGAGCTCAGGGCAGATTTTCAAAGATAGACCGCAGTGCACGCCGCCTGCAAGAGGCAGGAGAGGAGCTGCGCAGCCTCCCTATGGGGTGAGGCCGAAGGTGGTGCAGCAGAGTCGCCAAGTACAGGAAGGTCACTGCCCACACATCCTGGGGCCGCTGGCCACGGTGGCACAGGGCCAGGGGAGGCCGTGGAGATGGCACGTGTTCCTCATTAGTGTCCACGTGCACCAGGGGTGCTGTCATCGGGACCTCTGGGCCATGGCTGAAATCATCCGCGGTTTCGGGCACACACCGGTCCTCCCGAGTGCGGCTGATGACTGTGGCCCCTTTCCTTCTGGCCAGGAAGGTTGCTGCTCCCAGCCAGCTCTGCCATGAGCTCACTGAACTAACTAACACTTAGCTCACAAGTCAGCTGTCTGCTCCATGTCGCTGGCCCCTAGAGGCTTTTCCTTCCCCACCAGTTGTCTGTGGGGAAGTGTCTGTGTCTCTCTCCAGCATGCTCTCTAAGGTCCAGGTTCCAGGATGGTCCAACATGTGTCTGTTGGTCACACTAATAATGACATCCTTTACTCACTGGGCACCGCCAGGCCATGCCCTTGCCTCTGTCTAAGGACTTTATTCTCTATGTCCTTATCCATACTCCTTGGAATGAATAGACGTGAGCCTGAGGAGTATGGTATTATGGGTAAAGAAAGTTAATCTGGAACGATCTGAATGTCTGTGGGCTGGGGAATGGCCAGAGACACTGTACGTCCACACCAGGGCCACCATTTGGCAGCAGAGAGCGCCGACGCTCAGCACTCCCACTTAAGGGGCAGAAGCCAGGCCACAGTTGCCCTGGTGTGATTCTGGGTCCATGAGGTGTCCGCAGTGGGCATGAGTGGCAGAAATCAAGTGGGCCTGATGGCTCAGGAGGACCAGGGACTGAGTGCTCACGGGCTCCTGGACTGGGGAGTTGGCCACACATCTGGGGTGTGACTGGGAAGCATCCACTGTATCGTGCACGTAAAGCATTTAGAAAATAAATCAAGGCTCCGAGAGTGTGAGTAGGGCCGGGTCGTAACAGACCCAGGACCTCTGGGCTCTCAGGCTGGCCACTTCCTGCAGGGGAGAGTGATGAAATCACCAGAGGATGTCCCCAAGACATGAACAGGCGGGAAGGCAATGCAACAGAAAGACTCGGAGGCCGAGGGAGGTGTCACATTCCTGAATAGGATGCAGAGTGGGACAAATGAGGACGCAGAGAGGTGGCAGCTGGCCCCAGGTGGGTGGCGTACACTTCTTACTGATGCAGGGGAGCTCTGCAAGGCTGTGCAGGAGACCCTGCCTGGTGTCGTTCCCACCAACATCCCTCTGAAAGGCAGCTGAAATGTGAGCGCGCCTGCCGTCTTCCCTGGGCTGCTGCTAGACTGGGCAGCCCCAAGAGCGGGACTGGGAATGACATTGTCACTCAAGCGCCCAGCTATGGGCACAGTGTGGGGCCTGAAGTTTCCCTCAGTGATGAGGGGCTGACGGGCTCAGGGTGCGCTCCACGGAGTCAGTCTTCTGCTGCTTGTTCATTCATGACTCTGCCAACTTTCCATCTCTGACGGCTTTGAAAGGCTCATCCCTCTCTGGGGTGCAGGATGACAACGTTCCCATTTAGGGGGAGTCCTGACACCATGTGTAACCTGAAGCCCAAGGGCTGATCATCAGTGTTCTGTGTTCTCTATTTGTCTAGCTCTCTGGGCAGGGAGCAGGTGCTACCATTGCAGGAAAATATCATTTCTTTGGAGGGGGAGTGATGCCACCCGTGGAGGGCTTGTTGGACACAATCCAACTTTAGCTGGGGTTTGCCTGAACTGCTATTTCTTACTTTCAAGCAAGTTAACATTAGATACCTAGGTTTTACGATGGAGAATTAATAAGTATCACAAGCCACACCAAAATGTCATGCTCCCCACAATAACTGGTAACAGCCCAACAAAGGCATTTACAATATAGAGTCCTGGATCAGACATTTGTACCAACAGTGCTTTTGTCATGACTTAGGGTCACAGATACAAACTCTAGACAGTAACTTTAAATGTATGTTGCTATGGATACCAAATTTGACCATTCATAAATTCCAGACTCTGTGATATATATGACTACATATGCCCTCAGACATGTGAGAACCCCGTGGGGGTGGTAAAAGTTACGACTGATTCTATTTCCAGGCTGCAAAGCTCAGATTGTATAATCTTCATATGTTGTGGCAAGGCGTATTCAGAATAGTCTTTTTTAAGGATAACTTCCTAACCTATCTTCCTATCTTCCTAACTTGTGCTGCCGGCAAGCATTCGTTTTGCAAATACCATTGTTTTCCCTGCCCCTTGAAATAAAACACTGATTACACTATGCCTAAATTAGCCCATGAGATTTGGAATATTCTTCCACAGTTTTTCTAAAATGGCATAGTTGGGCCGGGGATATAGCTCAGTGGCACAATGCCCGCCTGGCAAGCATAAGGTCCTGAGTTTGATTCCCAGTACTAAAACAAAATAAGATTGTCACCGCTAGGAAACCTGGAAAGAGCCATCATTTCTTATGAGGACAAAAATGAAAACCAAACCAAAATTAAAGAAAAATAAGCAATAATAACCAAATAAACCAGGCCTAGGTGGGTCCCTCATTCTGACTTCCTGGTCCTTTCTCTAAGCCACCGGGACACAGTCCTCCACGGTTTTTGCAACTAGTGAGGGTCCAAACACTGAGGCAGAACAACTCCAAAGGTCCCCCATGGCCAGCAAAACATCCCTGGCAAAGGCAAACCACACATGTTGTCCAAAAATTAGCTTGACAGCTATTCTGACCCACATAATTTTTTTTTTTTTTTGCATCAACTGAATGCAGGTACTTAGTTAGCCTCTTCTATTAGTTAGAGCAATTGCAAGTTTCTCAGCCACCACATAATCCTGACGATATGTGGAGGGATCTTTCTCATCTCTAATTGTCTGGGCTCCACGACTCTTTGGTGACCTTAAATCTAATCTTGCCCTAGTCAGTGTTTTCCACAGAACTTGCAGTGACAGTCATGGCTGAGTTCAACCTCCATCTCCTGGATAGCCAGTTATGTGCATTTGCCTCAGAGAATTCTCAAGTAGGTTATTTGAAATTTAGAATAGAAAAACTTTATCTTAGGCAGCAAAGGGTGGAGTTCAAAAGGCGACTCCAGTTGCCTTCACCGATGTCCACTCACTTACCTCATGCATCTGCACCACGCTTTAGAGACCTACAACAATGTCGGCTGGAATCTGAGCCAGGCCCTGAGTATGAGGAGTGGTTGTATATATGGCAAACGTTTAAATGTAAAAAAAAGTTATTACCGTATGATGCAACGCCACAAGTTCTCTTCAGTACCCTGCCCCCTGCTTTAAACACACTTATTCTATCATTGTGGCCAATTTCTGAAGCAGCTCTGGAGTCCTCTTTTGAAAGTGTCCTTAGTTGTTCTGTTGTGGGGGATTCTATGTCCTGAATTGGTTCAAAATATTTCCTTTCATAGTCATTTGACTTTGGGGAAGGGCTGGACACTGCACAGTGACAGATCCTGTGAACTGGGTAGGCAAGAAGGCGCTATTATGTTTTTATCTGATGGAAATGGCCATAAACATTCTGAATGAACTCAGGACACTGAGGTACACATCACTCGGTGTTCACTAGAGAAACAGATTTAATGCAAGATGCACAGATATCTAAGAATTGACAAGATGCTCTTACAAGGGTCACCCATGGGGTTGGGGGTGGAAGAGTGGAAAAGATCTGTCTGTGCACTGGGGTGTTCCCGTGAATCCATATCAGGAGGCTGAAGAGTCTGCACTGGAAGCCAGGAGATGACATCCAAGGTGAAGGTGCAGACTGGAGCTCTTCCAAAAGAGCAGGTGGCTATTCCTCCTTTGCTTCCCTTTTTATTCCATTCAGGTCCCAAGCCTACTCATTGGTGTCACTTTTACTCAGGCTGGACCTTCTGTCTTCAGTAAATCCCTTCAGCCACATCCAGAACTATGCTGATCCAATCAGAAGGCTTCTAAAACTCCTTTAGAAAGTGGCAAGAACAACTGAGAGAGTGTGTTCCAAACTAGGTTTAATGGGAATGTGTCTTAAAATGTAAATGTTCATCTATGTGGTGACCATACCCTGCATGTCTGCACCACTACAGGTTGCTACCCGCATGCTAGAAGGCATGGCTATGACCTCATGTGAGTTAGCATGCTCCACGTGCCCACTCTGCAGGGTCCTGAGGTAGCTTTCAAGCCTTAGGGATAATGATGATCACAACAGGGATGAAAAAGCCTTTGCAACTCAGAGGATAACCAGTGGACAGGAGTGTACGTACATGGCAGCTCTGGGGCTGAGTGAAGTCACTTGGGCTCAGATTGCTCCAAAAACAACATAGCATAAGATGAATTCTCCAGGAGTGTCTTGAAATTACACCCCTGGAGTCTGCCTGTGGGTCAGTCCTTGAAGGGGGTGATTCCTGTAATTCTTTTCAGACTTCACAGAAAATGAAAACGTCCCCAAATCAGCTCACTCAGCCAATCCTAGGTGAGGCATGTGCTCCCTTCTGCTGTTGCTATGGTGGTGCTCCTTTATGTGGGCTTGCTGCCACCACTCCCTGCCACACTAGAAGGGGCATCCATCCCCCACAGCACCCAGAGGGAACATGCAGTGTCAGAGAGCTCTGGGCAGGTGGGATTGATGACCCCTCCTCCTGCTCAGGATCTGAGATTTCTATAGGCTTTCTTGGTTACTTCTGGAATGTCCCATTATGAATAATTTCCCAACAAGGGGCTTAATGTGCGAAGGAAACCAAGGAATGTGCTATGATGTCCAAATGCAATCAATATGCTTGGCTTTCCTGGCTGGAGACAGGTTTTAGATAGAATGCGCATTGCAGAATTTATTGTGGTGTTGGTCATTCTATACATGGAGATGTATGTCTTAAGCTAGCGTATGTGTAATTAAGGGTGCACATCCACTAGTGCAATTAAGGTGTGGCCTTCCAAGATGGGTTTACATTAAAATTGCAATCTGTGAAATCTGCGAGTGCATCTCGTCAATGGGCTTCATCCTTAAAGGCGAAATACTCTCATCACCTCAGATGCTATGTTCTTCTGTTTGGGTATGACTTGCAATAGGGTGGGTCTTTAAATTATGAACTTAAACAATAGCACTGAGGAAAATGAAACACCTTGGAATTAATCTAACTAAAGAAGTCAAAGATCTT
>NDGN011166587.1:0-10761 GCA_002564285.1 Tympanoctomys barrerae | reverse complement strand
GGAAAAGTATCATTGTAGGAAACTTGATGTAAGCGCAAGAGACCATACATGGCCTGCATAGGAAGATTCCACGATGGGATATTCCACACACAGATCTCGAGTGGCATGTTGAAAGGACATCCACGAGTGACCTGTGTGGCTTAGTGCGGATACAGGGAGGCCAGAGATAGAAGCAGGGAGGGAGCCGTCAAGAGGCATTTCCGGCCCATTTTGATACTACGGATTTTCTCTGTTCTAGGTGAGAAGCCCTCGGCGGTTGCTGAACAGAGAGGGACAGACATGGTTAATCTGTATCTTAAAGGGGAACTCTGGTTTGCATCATAAACAGAAGGCATGGTGGCGTGGAAGCAGGGACAGGGACAGAGAGCTTGTTTCACTAACCCACTGCCCACGGAGGCCTGAGTCATGAGTGAGGCGATGGCAGGCGATCAGAATCCGGGTGCAGTCTGAAGGCAAAGCTGGCCGCAATTACTGAAGGGTGTGGCTTGGAAGATGAGGAACAGACAAAACCCAAGAGGTTCCAGTTTCGGACTGGTCAACTGGGAAGAAGGAAATGCGTTTCACTGAGATAGGAAACTGTGCAAGGCATAGGTCTGGGGGAAAGTTTTAAGAAGTTGAAGGCTAAATTTGGAAGGCATATTAGATACCTAAGTAGAGTTAGCCACAGAAAAATGGGATATACAAAGAAATTCAGAGGAGCCACTGATGCTAGGGAACTGAATGTAGGAGTCACCAGTTTGTAAATAATCTTTAAAACTATGAGACCAGACGAGATCATGAAGGGCATACATACAGATCAAGGTCCTTGGAACTCCATGAAGAAATTCAAGTCTAGGCCTTTCTCATTTTTGAATTTTCCTCCTTAACTATTTGTTAAATATTGTACATCTGGGCTGGGCTAGTGGTGCATGCCTGTAATCCCATTTGGGAGGCTGAGGCAGGAGGATCACTGTGAGTTCAATTTCATGGCAATTGAACTGTTGCCTGGCAATCAACAGGTCCTGGGTTTTCTGCTTGGATATTTTTGTCCCCAACTGAAAGAATCACTGAACTAGGACTGATTTATGTATATTTTTCTAGTCCAGGTACCCAACATAAAAGGTTTTTAATGTATGTGTTTATAACAAGCTATTACCTATAATTAGCTCAACTAATACTTGAAGGAAGAAACTAAGATTTAAAAATCAATGACTGTCCAGGTGTACAATTTGTCTTCAGCAAATGCTTATGAAATGGACCACTTGTTTTAGTTTAGAATCTCTAAATTCTACTTGCTCAAGAAAGACTTCTTGGGAGGCTGAAAACTCAAGCTATGCTAGTAAGCACAAGGAGAGAATTTCAGGGACAATGGGAAGAAGAGCACGAGGGAGATGAAGCGTAACTACTCCAGAGTTCTCCATGTAGATTCGGTGGGGGATGCAAAAAACACTGACGCTTCAGCCGAGATGAAAGGCACGCTTTCTCAGCATTCGGAGCTGATGAGACGGTAGAATAATTGCATGAAACAAGGCTTAGAGGAGGGGCTTTCAGCCCTGGGAGAAACACGAAGATGAATAATGCCCTAAGAAGATATAGAATTAGGAATTCAATTCTGCCTTATTCTGATCTTCAAAAACATTGAAAAATTGTTATAATCAAGTGACATTATAGTCTATTACTATATTTTTCAATTCAGAATTGGGAGAAGACCAGCTCATTCTAAAAATGCTCTTTATGTTCACTTTGAAGTATAGGAGGAAAAGGCCCAATGAAAGCCAATGAAAAATATATCTCCAAGAAGTTTTCAGAGAAAGCTGTCAAACTAGAAATGCCGAAAGACTGACAAACTAGGGGACCAACCCCCACTGTCTACTGATTGTTAGTAATAAGAAAACCATTCAATAATGTAAATGCAAAATAAATTTTATTTTCCTTTTCCTATTTTTATGAGGCCAGGTTTAATTTGGCTCAAGCAGAATTCTTAGCCAGTCTTTCAATCAGAGCAACAATTTTTCTGCACGGACTCTGAGACTATGGAAGCCTCATTCTGTCCTGCTTTCCTCGTCTGGGCTTTAATGGAGAATAAGAAAATTAATATCTAATGTAAGGTGTGGTTTTTAACCTACGTTTAATCATCGTAGGTTATGTGGAGGGAAGGCAATAAGGAATGGCAGAAGGCGGAGGCAGTGACCCCGAGCGATTCAGCATCCAACTCAATAAACATTCAAGTTCATTTGGTTCTCAAGAGACTTCAGCAGGTGTTTTGTAGGTGTGAGCAGGGCAACATGTAAACAACACAACTCTGACTTCCAGTTATTTACAAAAGTATAGGGAAGAATAAGAGAAGAAAACAACTAATAAGAAAACCATCATAAATGCTTCTACTCATCAGGTAAGATTAAGTAGGAGAGCCAGCGCTATTGAGACCTAATTAATATTAACTGAAAAAATGAATTAATAGGGCTGAGAACATCAGACAGGGTTATCCTCCTTTAGGGACCAAATCATCAGTCCAAAGATGCTTAAACTAGAAGAATTTAGTTTTATGTATTTGGTACAGGGTCTGAGTATGCAGCCCAAACTCACAGTGATTCTCCTGTTTTCAGCCTCCCCAGAGCTGGACTTACAGGTGTGGCGTACCACGCCCAGACTCCGTGGCTGGCTCAGCGTGCCGGAGGCAGGGCCAGCTTGGCATGTGGTGCTGGGATGAACCCAGGTCGCTGCACTTGCCTCAGCAGCAATTTAGTCTGCTGAGCTATCTCGCCAGCCCTAAGACTGCTCTATAAGGAATTCCTCGGCTGGGGATTCTACATGGAGCTTGGACAATGCCACACCGCAGGGACTGCAAGAGGCTCATCACCTTATGTAGTCTTGCTTCTTCGTGGTCACAAGGTGACTGCCACCATTCCAGCTATCGATTCCTCAAGAGGAAATATCCAAAATCACCAAGAGTAAAGGAAACATCTGGAGACTCCCCCCTCAGTCCCCACCTTCTGTTAATCAGAGAGGTAACTTGTCAGAAGTTGGTCTCTCCTCCCCTCTCAGCCACACATACAGGTTCCCCAAGAGCCCTTCACCAGAATCACACTGTCAAGGCCAGAAATGATGTGGGAAAGAACCGATGTGATGCTGGAGACGCTGCTGTGACACACGCGAGCTAAAATACAAAGACAGGGAAGGGGCGTGGCTGTGCGGCCAGCAGTGCACGCTCCCAGGAACGCCATCTGCACAATTCTTCTGGACCTGCACCTCTCCTCTTCCTAAGGACTATACTCACCTCCTACGTGCCCTGCCAGGCACGGATGCTTGTGTTCTCTCTGAAGTGTTTCGCTCTTTTATATTTTGTTTTTATTTTATTTTGTTTTTTTGGGGAGTGTATCTGGGATTGAACTCCGAACCTTGCATCTGTCAGGCAGGCATTTATGCCACGGAGTGATCTCTCATGACCTTTTGTTTTTGTTTTTTTAAGACAGGGTCTAACCAGGTGGTTCAGTCTGGTTACAATCTCACTATGCAGCCCAGGCTGGCCTTGACCTCCTGGCAACCCTTCTGCCTCAGCCTCTTGAGTGCTGGGAATGCAGCCATGTGTCACCATGCCTCGTACTCTTTTCTATTTTAGTAGGCATTTTATAGGAACCAACAGGCACGGTACCCAGTGTGTTCCGAAGCTCCAAGCTCTCACACAATCCCAGGGGGCTGTGGTAGTGTGTCATGGACTCTGCCTGCATACAATGGAACAGAGGCTCAAGGAGACTGAGCAGTGCTGGGCGGGGGTCTGTCTGCCTTGCAGCGTGGGCTCCTGGGGGCTGCAGGATCAGTACGAGCTTCGCCAGCTGTCCCGGCTGCAAGGTCCTCTTCTCCCGTGAGCAGAAACACAACGGTGGGGTCACTTTCCCAAGAAGGGCTCTCAGACAGACCTGACAATTCACTATGACAGACCCCACGGAAGCACCAGCCAGCCTCCAGGGTCTTATCTTACTCTTATGGCCTCACAGCCACTGTTCACAGGGCAAGCTGTGGAATGCTCTTTCGCAGTATCAGGGCCAAAACTCGGGACCTTGCACCTGCCGTGTAGGCGCTTAAGCCACTGAGCCAGATCCCCGCCCCTGCCTTAACCTCTTCCAGTCTCCTCCACAGCCCATCAAACCTGACCCTACCATACTCTCTTTCCTTAACTCATGGTATCCCCATAGCCGCTTCCTGCCCTGGGGCCACCAGCTCCCTTGTCCTTCTCCTAGGTCTCCGCACGAACACCACCTCCTCAGGGTGGCTTCCTTCCCTGTCTATGGTCCTGGAGTGTTCTCTGCTGACAAACTCCATCTTTAACCCCACTATCCTTCTTTCTTGTTTTGGGGGGTTGGGGGTCAAATATCCATTTGTGTTAAATATAATGGTGCCTATCCTTAAAATAGTGATGACAGCTTATTGCAAATGAGCTTCCCATATCTGTGAAAGACAACTGTGATATTTTAGAGGTTAATTGAGAATAGATTCTCAATTTTTTTTTTTTTTTCAGTGCTGGAGACTGAGCTCAGGACATCAAATTCTAGGCAAATGCTCCACGACTGAGCTGCATCCCCAGCCTACCAGCCCTATATTTTTTATATTTATCTATTTATTTGTATTTTTAGGGAAGGGTCTATAGAATGTTCAGGGTCTCACTATTAGATCAGACTCTTTTTTAGTGATCCACCTGTTTACAGCCTCCCAAGAGCTGGGAGTACAGGCACGTACCACCACACCCAGTCTCACTTGCTGTCTCAGCGCACCCCAGGGGCTGGGCCGGCACAGCAGGCCCGGGGATCGAACCCCTGACCCCTGCACCTGCTTGCAGGCATGTTAATCTGCTGAGCTATTTGGCCGGCCCTTCGATTATTTTTTAATTAAATGATTAATCATATATAAGACAAAATGAATCTCTTGTAATCATATTGTTTTGCTACTCTCATTAAACAGTTACAAGAACAAAAAGAACTGCTAAAAACTCTCCTATTGCCATAACAATGAAAAGGGACTACATTTCCTGGAAGTGCTGTTGAAATAGTAGCTCTCATAGTAGCTGGTTGCTCTTGAGTCCACCTTCCGTGAGGATTCAATGTCTTACTGCATTAAATAATTTTTTACAGTTGCTACAGGCTTAAGTTGGTAGTAATCTAGAATTTACAGTGTATCCTGATAAAAGACAAAAAGGTAGTCATTGTGGTATATGAAGGTATACTCTGAAATACTGTGTTATCTTGGAATTTCTTTCCTCTGGTTTTCCCGGAAGCAAATGGTATTTGTATTTTGAAAGAGGAAAGCAAACAGAAAATCTGCTTGTGGGCCTTGAGCAAAATGCAGGTGTTTATCTCTCCTCTGACCGTCCATGGTGGAGATGTGGGTGGGAGAGCAGCATCATTAAGGTGTGAAGTGGGGCTTTAATCCTCTCCCTCTTCCTATTAGCTACACTGGACAGCTCCTTTCATATGAACCAATTTGTCACCTTAGGTCATTAGCTGTATGAGAATTAGCTCTCAAGTTCAACTTAATAAATCAGGTTTGGGACTTCAGAATACTTGTAAAGCCTATTAAGCATTTGACCAGTATTTAAATAACCAGAAGTGGGCAAAATCCTTTTTCCATATTCTCTGCTCTGTATATCATTTTTGTACTGTCAAAGCTGCTGTGCTTTTGGAACTTTTGAGCAAAATTTTCTTAGAAGATTCTGCTAGTTTAGCATCTCGTAAGGAGCATGGTAAACAGGGTGAAGACCAACACCTACTGGAGGGAATGGATGGAAACCCTGGGCAGCCCCAGGCACACTCTGCAGTCAGCTGAAGGAACCACGGCTGCCCACTGAGAGCTGGGCTCTGGGCTGGAGGCTTCGGACATCATGCTGAAGGGGCGAGTCTCCGTCGGAGGCCCTCACTCTAGGGAAATACTGCTCGTGAGGCAGAAGCTCATTACCATGTGCTATGTGTGGTAGGTAAAGAGTGTTTTGGGAAAACAGGAGCTTGGAACTAGAGTTGTGACCTGAATTTGTCAGACAAAGAAAAGGTGCATGGAGAAAGCTATTCTAGGGGAGTGGGACAGCATGGAGAAAGGTGTGACCTAGTTTGGTGGTTGGGGAAACTACACATGGGGAGCTGCGAGAGAGACAAGGTTCTGGTGCACACGGGAAAGAACGAACAAGGCAAAGAAGGGGGAGAGGGCTGGGTCTTGGGCAGCAGCCTGAACCATGCTCAGACGCTGCACTTAATCTAATGAGGTGGTAGGGAAGCACTAAAATATAAGCCGCTCTTTGAGATAAATGGAAGATACATTTGAAAGCCACAGAAAAGGGATCAAGTTTTGTCTCTTATTGCAATTATTGATGATCGATGCAGGCGTCTGGTCATGACATAAAAATTAGGAGTCATCCTTAAAGCCTGACATTGATCTATTGTAGAGAAAAAAAATAAGGAAAAAACTGCAGAGAAAAGCAGTACATATGAAAAATGGACCTCAAAGTTGTGTGAGACCCGTTTTGAATTAGGTTCACTATTACATTAGCACAGCTTGGCTTGTTTTATTAAAATTGTTTAAGGCCTACTTTTATCCCCACATTCTCATTGTCAGTACAGAAACATAGGCGGATCTTACTAATCCCAATCTTGAATGCTTTTGGTAAGAGAGGGATTTCAGAGATCTAAGTGTCATGATCTTTGCCTTATGGGTCCTATTTGAATTTCACCACATTTTTGCACCATAAAGCTTGACTAATTATTCTTTAAGGTAAGGTCATGGTGTGGTACTTCCTTGAAAACAAAACAAAAAGCAAATAATGAATGAGATCTCCCATTGAGAGGTACTGACCACGTGCTAGAGGTTGGTCAGCCAGGTCCTTTTATTTTTGGCTTCTTAGCTGACTATACTTAAATCGTCTTTCAGTCTACCTTTTCTCATGCTATCATCTGTCTGTGTCTCTACAAGTCTCTAGAGTTACGGAGTTTGCAAAAAGACTGCAATATGATGCACTGGATCTCCAAGATGTGTGACTGGCAGGAGGAAGGGTTGGACAGCGCTTTCCATCCTTGAGGAGGACGTTCTGGTTCTTCCCCTGCCTTCTGCCCGGGGCCCTTCCCCGCCTTTGTGCAGTGTTCATCTTTTATACATGTTTTCCTACCCGTTAGCAGGGTTTGTAATTGAACTTCTATTTTTAATGCTGAGTTTCTTGGGTGTTCCACATTCTAAATCAAGTGGTTCTAATATCTGCGGGGACACATCAGGCATAATTTGCTTGCATAGTTGCATATAATTGGCTATGATTCGAAGATTAGCCCTCGAACCTATTTTATAACATTTTCCTTAACACTATGACTTAGCTAGTAGCTATTAGAAAACAAGTGAGATCACAAATTGAGCATCTGAATGCAGTTCCTGGATCTTCAGTTTAACCAGAGACACAAATGGCCTGCTTTTAAGTAAAAAGTCACGTACAGCCACATGTAATATTATTTACAACTGACTATTAGATTGCAATTATTCTTACTATAGGGCTTATTGATGTTGTGATATTTATACAGTGACGCTATCACGATATAGTACTGAAAGATGTAGACAAACTTACTCTCTAACCTGCTCCAGTATCTCCTTAGACATTGAACCTGATACTACTGAAAGTCGTGTACAAAATCGACACATATATTTCACCAAAACTTTCTGAAATGCACATCAGTCGTGAAGGCTCAACTCTGATCTTTAGGAAACAAAAAACACACGCCGGGCTCTGCTTATGCATTCAGGCACTGAGCACACTTGTAGAATTAGAAACTGTGTCGCCAACACAACTGTCCCTATGACTCACTTGGGATGCGTAGAATTAGCTATTTGTGTTCTTGTGATGAGGGCCAGTCGCGAACAGCACCTGTAATTAACCACCTGCTCTCCTAATTACAGGATCGCAGATTAGATATTCTGGAAAGCAACTCACATTCCAGATTTCGGATTAAAGGCACAGATTTACATAATAGGAGAACATTTATTGCACTAATGGTTTCTAATAAATTCATACTTGATTTGCATAAAGAGGAGTCACATTTGGGACTTGAATGGAAACACTATCTTTTCAAGGTTTCTCTCTGGACGCTGCAGAAACCAGAAGAAGCAACGGGGCTGCCACAGCAGTCTGTTTTAAGGGAATAATTATGGAATAATGCATGGATTTTTCCAGCATGAATATCAGATTTAGAGCTTGAAAAAATGAGATAGTTCTTTTCTTACTCCATGTTTAATGGACAAAAATAAAATGCACTAGTGAGCTCTTTGAGGGTCCTTTTTGAATGATATTACTGATGTAGCCCTATTATTCATGGTATCCAAAATACACAGGCAGGGCTAGCAGCCTCTTCAGGACAGCCCTGCCCACGCAGTGGGTGTATTTTACTATTATTTTGTCCTCCTTTTCTACTTGTCCCAAGCTTGCTTTCAGAGCCTGTTCTTCCTTTGTCCTTCTGTGTTTCTCTTACTTTTAATCAATATGAAATGTTGCCACCATTAAAAAAATATGTACATACACGAGGACAGGACTCCCTAGATCATACTGTTACAAAACAGATTCAGTTCACTTATTTACTGAAAACCTTTGATGAGGACCTACTTTGTCCCAGGCACCGCAGCAGTGAGCAGAGCAGAGACAAATCTCTGTCCCAATGCGGCCTGCCTCGTGGCAAGGACAGGCGCTGAGTAGGACGAAAGGGTAAAAGGCAGAGCACTCGGGCTACCAATACTCACAGAAGGAAGTGTGAGAAGGAGCTAGGGGCAGCCTGCATGGCCATAGGCAGAGGGTGGCCAGGAGTGCCCCAGATGTGGGGTGTGTGGGGCGCCGGAAGCAGGGGCAGGACTCGCACAAGGAAGCTGGCAGCGAGGGGCTAGCCGAGCAGAGCCCGAGGAGCTGCAGCGAGGAGCCAGGCCTCACCTGGAGCAGGAGTCGGAGCGGCGTGGACTCACGCGCAGGGAAAGGAGAAAGCAGGTTACAGAATTCTGGAAGGCGCGAAATTGAGAAGTCAGAGTATCCTTCTCATGACCAAGTGTCAGGACTCTGAAACGGAGAAATCACAGTGCGCAGCTGTGAGGACTCGGCCGTGTGGCGAGGACGAAGCGGGCTTAGGACAGACGTCGAGGCCTCGCTTGTCGCCTGCTGTCCTGCAGGGTCGGGCACGCCTGCGAAGAGGTGAGTTTCTGCACTGAGGGGACTGAAGAGCATACTGATGAGTTTAGAATCAGCGACGCTGAGATGAACAGGAAGCAACAGAGTAGGAGGGAAACGGACATTTCTACCCTCTCTTGATTTTGGGAAGTTATTCCATTTATTGAATGTCACCTAGGACAGCATGATCAGCAGCGAAGGGGCAAAAGCCATCTGTGCCCACACGTTTTCTTCAGATGTTAAATTAGAATGGTCTCAAAACTGGCTTGGAGGCCTCAGAGGGGTTCGAGCGTGCTGCGCGCATCTGGAGGACAACGGACGCGCTCAGGCCGGCTCCGCGGAAGGGCCGCGCGGTCGCGGGCTGCGTGGACCACGGCTGCGAGCTAATTAAGCAAGAGCACGAGTTCGTCCCTTCGTGGCCGTGCAGCCTGCCCTCCACACAGCCGCAGAGCACATCCCAACCCACGCCAGCTGTCCTGAAAGCGCACGTCCTTGGCGACTAGGACAGAGCCACCGAGGCAGCAGCCAGTGGTAACAGAAAGAGATGGCACAGGACACAGGCCAGCCTGAGGGCGTCCTGATGCTCAGAAGCGGCGCTGGGAGCCGGGTGGAGCCGCGCTGCTCGCTGCCCTCGCTCCCGACAGCCAAGGCGGAGAAGCAGCCGCTCCGCTTCCTGATGTCGGAGCCCCCTCTTCTCGGGGCCTGGGTGGGTGACTCTGCTGAGACTTCCCCTCGGTGGGTCTGGGTGCAGGAGAATGTTCTAGCTCAGGACGTGGCAAATACAGAGCATATTCTGGTTGTTTCTGTGAACTTCAGGGAAGGCTGAGTCCAGCCACAATTCTCATGTTCTTCTGTGTATTCTACTCCTAGATATCAGGCAGGAGAAGCGCTTGAATTTAGACTATAAATTTAGATATTGATCATCAGTATGTTGTTGTTAAGCTGAGAGTCTTTCCACATCTTTCACGGACATCTTAGATGTCCATCTAAGATGCCAAAGTGCTGAAAAGACACAGTTTGAAACAAACTACTGCCTAAATGAAACATTCAATGACCCACGCAGGCTACAAGACAGGAAGAAGCTAAATATGGGAGACAGCCCAAATGCCCATCAATTGGGTGATGGATGAAAAAGGTGATATTTTTACACAGTGGTGTATTACTCAGCTAAAAAAAAAATAAATTGGAGACTTTCATAGGTAAATGGATGCAACTAGAGACCACACACATAAGGGCAAAAAGTCAGGCGTACATGTGTAAACATCATATATTTTCCTTGGTAAAAATCATATAGTTTCCTTTGTAAAAATCTGAAAAAGTAAATAGGATCTGAAAGGTACAATGGCTACTGTACAAGGGGATGAGAAGAAACTATTCAAAGGTCAGGAACAACTAGGATGAGGGAAAGGAGAAAACTTGGAAGGGGAAAAAGGAATATTTATGTATATACATAGGATAGTACTGATGATTTCTGTTGATCTACTGAAAGGGCCAGTTAATGCTTACTTGTTTCTCTCCTTCATTTTTTATATTTTTTGACTCATCTTTTAAAAATTTTTTAAAAATTTATTTATTTATGTGTGTGTGTGTGTGTGTGTGTGTGTGGCCAGCTCAGC
>NDGN011166541.1:0-11008 GCA_002564285.1 Tympanoctomys barrerae | reverse complement strand
AGAGAGAGAGAGAGAGAGAGAGAAAGAAAGAAAGAAAGAAAGAAAGAAAGAAAGAAAGAGAGATCTACACTTCCAGGCAATGCTCACACAGCCTGTTTCTTCTCACCAGGCCCCGCCTCCCAATATCACAGGGCTGTAATGCCCCTGTAGTCCAGTCACCCCACCATGGAGCACACAAAGCTTTGGGAGGATGTCTAGATAGCAACCATAACAAGAACCAAAAATAATATTAAGACTGTTGGTAAGTCTTCCCTACAATAAAGACCAGAACATGCTTTTCTTTTTTTCAAGTTAAACATTTTGATATCCCCAACCTGTTACCTTAGCAGAAAAAATATTACTTTTATCAGGTTCAATAAAAGTTCCTTAAACACGGGTCTTTATTTGCATTAAGCTATCAATGTCTCTTCTTGGAATCCAGCTGTACTGCACTATCTGCTCATGTTGTCCTTGGACTATAAATTTCTAATTCTGCAAAGGCAAGGACCTACTCCCAAGAGGGCCCCAGACCTGACTCCTATCACCTCTCCCTAGCATCTGCTAACACCTTCACTTCCCAAGCCAGGCCCACGGGACAGGGATGCACTCCTTTCCAGGCCTCTGTGCTTTCCCATCTCTGACCCATCTGTCTGGCTTTCCCAACTCCTAATCCTTCCTCATTCTCCAGACCTTGGCTAAACATCATTTCCTCAAAAGTCAAGCTCTTTTATGACCTCCTCAGGGGCCTGCCACAGTTACTTTCTCTGGATAAACTGTTTATTTCCTCACTAACTTTTACTACTCTGTTGCATTGCAAGTACCCAGTACAATGCCTGGTACACAGGGGTTGTCCGCTACAAATGTGCAGACTAATAGAGTAAATGAACACCATGAAATAAATAAATGATTATTTTCTCCTTTTGCCAAATAATAAAACTAAATTCACGGACTCAAAGTGTATGTTAGCAGCAAATGGTAGAAAAACATTTTCTGATACTAAGCTTGGCGCTAAACTAAACAAAGAATATCATACTTTGCACTTACATTCATATTTTTAAACTTTTATTGAAGTTTCAGCTACAACTTTAGGATTAATATTTTTATCTCAACAATCCACAAGCCTGGCTAAAGTGCTAAACTTTTATGTATTTATTTATTAACATTAAAAGTCCAGTGACCTCCATCTCAGCAGCCTGCTTGCTCTTAAATATATATCAAATAAATCCAAAACAGGGCAGGTTTAAATAACCATTATGTCTACTAAGTAAATGTCTGCAACCATAAAATAGAAAGTTAGAAGAGATGTTTAAGAAAATACCCTTGGTACATTAGATTGAGTTCTAAGTATCTCTCTTCTATCATTCCTAAGTGCGGGCTGTTGACATAAAAGATAAACCCAATACAGTGCTTCACCAAAAGAATTATTGCAATGTTTACAGATGTTTGCAGAAACTAAAGACATACACTTATCTGGAAAAATACCTCATATCTGGATAAAAGAAGACAAGTAAGTACATTTAATGGATATTATGCTTCTAGCTGAGGCTTCCACAAGACTAAAAATTAGTCTGTGAGCTATTTTGAATTGCAAACACCACATATTGCCTGATTGCTACATGCTTTTCGAGTAGATGCAAGCAATTAGGTGCAAGAAGAGAGCTGCCCAAGTTTTCCTCTCTCAGCTCTAACATGCCAACATTCTGCAGCTAAGTTATGAAGGAGGTTTAAAGCACAAATAAACTAAAGTGATAAAGACCCGGAGTGGGGAATGGCTTAAACAGCCACAAGCACTTACTACCATTTCAGATGTATCAAGTTAACATGAATTCCTATAGTAACCATATTGGACATGCTGGTATGCCTGTCCTCTTCTGTTATTTCAGTTACTGCATAATTTCCATAGACTTAAAGACAGAACTTTCACTGCTCACCGTGGTGGATGGAGCAAATTATTACGCACTGCACAATTTCACAAACTACAGAAGACAGTCGGGATCAGTCAGACATCCACCTCTCAGTTTAGCCTTTCATACTTGCAACAGCAGACACTGTGTCCAGCTCTCCCAGATGAGCCCTCTGACCCCCCTCAGGAAAGAGGTCCCTGGTTCTGAGGGACCAACCAAGATGATCGTCCATTTGCCACTTGGTCAATCATGTATTGCTGAGCAGTTACCACGGGAGAACTAACTGTAGACTATTGCTCAAATTCTGCCTGTACCAAAGTCAGGAAAAGCATGTCCATCCTTTCCTATCAAGGCAGCTTAATGAAAGGATGTAAGACCTAGGGAAAAACACCATCTACACAATCATGCTCTAGTAAGTCCCTGTTTAGGAATGAGGCCAGTTCTGGGAGGAGAAGGTTCAAAAGTAGGATCCTTCCTAAGTCTGATAGTGAGTCATACGTATCTTTGACTTAAATATACAATGGAAAGCATACAAAAGCCAAATGCACACATAAATACTGTGGATAAACTGTTTTTATTTTTCCAATTGCTTTGAAGTGGTGGTGCAACAATCAGTATGTAGGAGACTGTAGGAGTGACGGACAAGACATGAGTTAATGAGTGCAGGAGGACGAGGAGGTGGAGACAATGGAGCACAAGATGGAATCCTGATGTGATTGGAGCTTAAGGATCATCAACTACGTCAGAGACTATGTTCACATCTATGAGTGTTTGTAATGCAAGGTCTGTTTGTATCTGTGAAAATTCACAACCTGACAATTCTTAAATTGGAGACTTACTATATTTAGCCATATACCACATACAAGGTATGACTGACATATACAGCAAATGTTTAAATTTTCTTTAAATATTGTTACAGTAAAAGATACATTGACCTTAATCCCTCTCAGAGCTTCTCCCTCACTTTACAGACCCTCACTGTGAAGCAGTTCTGGAGGCCCTCTTTTGTGTCCTCATAAAGTGTGATCAAAAATACAGTGACAGACCAGGGAGATAACTCAGTAGAATAAGCGCCTGCTTGGCAAGCGCAAGGCCCTGAGTTCAATCCCTGGTACTGAAAAAAGAAACAATACAGTGACTGCTGCTGAGCCCCATGCAGCAGACAAGCAGACCTGCAAAAACACTGCAGTGTTTTCTCAGCCAGCTTGTTTACTGGATCTGGCATTGTGGGACTTCTAGTTCCTACCCAAAGTCAAAATAATTATGAAAGCTAAGTGTTTTGAAGATTCAGACATCAAGACAGCCATGAAAGCACAACTAAAGCCATGAAAAAGGACCTTCAAGACCACTTCAGCAAGTAGCAGGAGTGAAGAGTAAGCATGATCTCAGCAAGGGGTATTTCAAGAAGATTAACAGTAACGTCTTTTACTATGATTTTTTTTAGTTTAAACCTTATTTTCTTACAATGCTTCTTGCATATTTTTTGACCAATTCCCCATACATACCTCACCTCCTAAAGAAACAAAAGCCTTAATATATAAAAAATAGTAAGAATTATTATAAAAACATATACACATCCACCAAAGAAGATGACCAGAAAAGCCCCTCTACATTATTAATAAGGTAACTTGAACTGGAGGTGAAGTTTAGTGGTAGAATCTCTGCTTAGCATGTGTGAGGCCCTGGTTCAATCTGTAGCACCACCCCAAAAAAACAAAAAATGGCAATTCTCAGGAGTTATTTTTGTAATGATCACTTATACTGCACACTCACATACTGAAACAGAGCTGGTAAGTGCCAGATCTGATTAGTGTCCTGTTCATATCTCTTTTTGGCCTCACCTTCTTCATTTTTACAACACAGCAGGCTAGGTAATATTTTTACTCCCAATTTTTAACTAAACTTTCGGGTCTGAATACCTAGAGCCAAATGATCTCCCAGCCCAGTTATCCAGGGCCTTGTCACCTGGGTAAGGGGCATCTATGTTTTAGGAGGCTAATACTAGAGCTTTCATAAAATCATATACCATTAGAAGATAATTTGTAGTTAACACACACACACACACACACACACACACACACTTCCTAATGGCAATAACTCAATCCAATGTGGTGGTACAGGGCAAAAGGTAATGTGTTAATGGAATGTCGATGCACCAAGATTAAAGCAATAAATTTTATGGAACTTTGTCATACTCTCACATCTCAGGGCACTTTATGATAACACTAAAGTCAATCCATCTAGTTGAGTTAATAATTAGTTTAAATCTGTTACAGGTTAATGATGCATAGACAAGGCATCCCTGGTACATGATGATACAGCAAATCCATGACAATCTGCAGATAATATTTTGCCCTGTCTTTCATTTTTATTTCCCACTCTGATCAGAAAACAAAAGGCCATTTAAGAACAACCAGGGCAGTCAAGGTCTGTGTAAAACAGGCTCCCTTAAGAGAGGAGGGAAGCCTTGTCCCAGGAAAGATAATGGTCTAGGGAGGATCTCTCAGAGGTTGAGACAGGTACCAGGCCACTTCCATATTTTGAAATTCCCAGGTGTGACAAAAAATTTTTAAATGTGCTTCAATGTTTACATGTAATGCCAAGATACAATTATGCTATGGTTTTGGAAAGCACATTGTGTATTATTTTATTGAGTATTATAATCAGTGAAATGTAGTGGTAATGACACATCAGATGAAAGTTTTCAAAGAGATATTTCATTTCAATGCAGCCAGGGGATAAAATGTTATCTATAAACACATTGGGAGATACCATAAATATTTAACCAGGAGTCAAATGATCTGCCAGCCTACGTTCCTACATTCTATCCCCCTGGGTAAGCTTCTGAAGTTTACTTAGGGATTTATTACATGGACAGGGCCTTTCAGTGTCAATTACATGAAAAGTACAAGGATATGACATTAAACATCACAAATACTCACACATCTATATATTTGTAGTTATGCAAAGACCACGCCCCAACACAAATATAACAAATGCAAATGTACTGTAAGTAAGGAAAATCTAGCTATCTATGCTTCAAAATTCAATAAGATTGAAAATGGGCTAATGATTCAAGTGTTTTCATACTAATGAAAGGTAAGAAGGGAGGGGATAAAGGGAGAGGAGACTGTTCAGGAAGAGCAAAGTCAGAGCTCTGGGGGAATAGCCAGCCTAGAGGCTGCCTAGAAGGACTGCAACAGGCGCTCAACCTGGCTCCCTGCAGCACCCAGCACACACAGGAGGAAGTAGTTCCAAGACTTCCACCGGATGCCTGAAACCACAGAGTATAAATTCTACAGATGCTATGTCTCTCCTACAAATATATGCTGATGATGAAGTTGCATTTATAAATTAGGCACAGTCAGAGATTAACAAAAATTAAAAATAATAAAACGGGATAATTAAAGGGACATACTCTAAGAGAAGTTTAATAAAGGCGTCAGATGTTTGAAATGTGCAGCCAGGACTGACAGCCATGTGAGGCAAGGGAACCGAGCACTGAGGGAAGACGCTGTTACGTGAGAAGAACTCCAACGACCAGGATTTGAGCCAAAGCTGGTGCGTGCCACACCTGAGCTGGTATGGGGACCAAAGGGAGGGGAGCTGAGGTAGGTCCTCTCGTGGCTTACTGAAAGACTTAGGAAAGTGGCTGTCAATGTGGAAAGGACATTTAGGCAATCAAGACTTAGTAAGCTAAATTCAGACAACATTCTCCACATTAGACTGCACAAGAGTGCCGCCTCTTTACTCTAAAGGATGTGTTTGAACTTTCCTACAAGAATATCCCCGTATGTAGCAGGCAGATCACATCTCTCTCTGCTCCATGCTGCCCAGATGACTCTCTCCTCATTCAGAAAACATCCCAAGGCCCTGCTGGGCCTAGCCTGCCAATACCTAGCAGCTTGCAGCTGAAAGTGTGGGCCCCAGGTCAGCTGCACATGCTGCAGAATGGACTTGCGTGAAATGTTGACTCCCCAGCCTGAGGGCCATCTCCTGAATCAGAACTGGTATTTTAAACAAGCTCCAGACATAACGTAAATGCACATTAAAATAAGAGGAATATCGACCTGCAGCTAGGATCTGCCCCTCTCACCAACCTACCTGCACAATTTCTCTAGACTAATATCAACTACCACGCTGCCCCTAGACATAACTGTTCTTGATATTCCTCTAACACATGAGACTCTCTGGGGCCCTCTTACCTCTTTAAGTGCCTCCTCCAGGCATTGATAAGCCTCATTCCTTTCCCTGGCCTTCCTTAGATTTTTGTTCACAGGATCTCCTCCCTCTAGACTTCCTTAGTCCTGACAACAGTGGAAAAAATGTTCTCCACCCATTCCCTCTTCCCCTTGTTTGTTTCATCCCCCCTTTCTTATTTCCTATCCATAGTACATACCACCATCTGACACACTTTTTGTTTCCACAGATTTGATTATTTTCTGTCTCCCTATGCTAGACCACAAAATACAGCCACAAGTGATTTGCAGCTCTCTGTACCAAGAGACAAGATATGTATCTCCACTGCCTGAACCTCAACGTGGTTCTGCGACTTGTTTGGACCTATGGGGTGTTAGACACAAGCAGAAACTGGAGGGGGAATTTGCACATTGATGGTTCTTCTTTCTGGCTGTTAAGAGACCTTGTAACTGTGTGAAGAAGCCCCAGCCAGTCTGCTAAATGATAAGACACATGGCCAAGTAAGTGCCCCCCCCATAACCCAAGCCACCAGTCAGTACCATCCAAAAGGCATAGAAGTGAAGTCATTCTAGGCTGACCAGGCCCTAGCTAGCTCCCACACCCGATGAAGAACCTACCACTTAACCTATAGCCTCACAAACCATATGATTATGGCATTAATCCACTAAGTTCTAGGCCATTTATGCTGATGCATTCCTCCTATGGGTCTATAAATTCCTAGAATGTAGAGAGTACTGGACCTTGTGTAGCGCAGTGCTCAGCACAATGTGGGTATTCTAAAATATGTCCAGTGAATACAGAAAGACACAATGATGGCAAAGACAAACTTGTAAGTGAACCATACAGGCCACAGAAGCCTCCAGAGTTGAGACACTGGAAAAAGGCAGAAAGCTTAAGAGTTCACCTTAACATTTGCCTTTTTGGAGTTAGGTTGAACAAAATAAAATTTTGAGTACTTGCATAAAAGAATATTTTGGCAAACAACAACAAACTCTATACCTTCATGCACTGCATCAAGTATTTCCTGCACAATTGTAGAATCATGGTACTTAATTCACCTAAGTCTGCATAACCACGTGACCTTTAGAATATTTTTCACATTATGAAGCACTTACTCTCTGCATTTTAAGTTACTCCAGTTTTTAGCAGATCACAAATCGATGAACCAAATCACCGCATGTTTCTTCAAGTCTGTCTTGCCAAGGAAGAAAAATCTGCTGCTTTGGATTCATTTCAACAGTTGGAAGTGCAGGCAATCACATTTTACATCTCAGCTGTTCCCCCCGCTGTGTCCACATCGCATAAATCAGTGAGTTCAAGACACCCCCATGTTGTGAGGCTGGTTCTCTAACAACTGCAGCACAACGGCCACCAGAAAGGGGCCACAAGTGGAAGCGGCTCCTGCCGCACTGGGTGGTGTCATAATGCTGAAAGGCACAATGTGGCTCTCATGAGGAGCACACACTAGCTCTGCTGGCAAGCAGAAAGAGCGCTCTAATAAAAAACATCTTTTTCTTTTTTTATTACAAGGTCTCACTGTGTTGCCCAGGTTGACCTCAAATTCCTAGAGTCAAGTGATTCTCCTGCCTCAACCTCTCAAGTAGCTAGGCCTATCTAAATAATGTTTTACAGTGCAAAATTGAAGTATTGTCACTGATGGGGAAAAAATACAAAGCAATTTGCAGCACTAAGTTTCTGTCTTCCTGGAAAAAGTGGAAAAAAACTGAGTTTTCTAAAGGGGCTCACTAGTCATCAAGTTACTGCATACCTGAGCCTACTGGTAAGAGACAGGAGCCCAGGAAAGTGACCTGAGGACAACTAAGCTTGAGGAACTTTAGGGTTTCTTTTGGAAGAAACAAACTGCCTCTGAATAGTAGAGTCACCAGTACATACAATTGCAAAGACTCAGTAGCTGGATTCTGATGTTTTTACATATATAACTATTAATTTCATAATGAATCAAACATAAACCAATCTTTGAAGTCCCCCTATTAGATCACAGTGGCCTGATCAAGAGTATATCATATACTTTTTCTTCTCTTTCCACCACACATCTTAGCCTATACTGTATGCTAGGCTAAGGAAAACACTATTAAGCCTGGACTTTTGTTATTAGTCAGGATGGGAAAGGATTCGCAGCAATAACAAAAGACCCTAGGAAACTGAGCAACTTGAGCCATAGAGGCTTATTTGTAGTATATGCCATATATGCATGGGGATTGGGTGGGAATGAGTGTTGCTCGTGAGAACCCTCAAGGACCAAGAATAATGAAGCATCCACCATCCAGAGCTCTGCCAATCATCCAGGTGGATATTGGATCACCACAAGTCACTCACTGCCTGTTAATGAAGGGATACATATCACTTCTATACATAGTTAACTGGCCAACAGAAATCAGTACCCATTCAATGGCATCCCATTGCCAGAAAGAGAAATAAATATATAGTGGACAGAACTATTGACTGCTGTGGGCTCCCAGCCCTCCTATCCTTCTACTGCCACTCAGCTGCTGCAGAATGGACTGCTGAGGGCAGGCAAACTGCACAGCATGCTTCTAGGAGCCATGCAGAACACAAAGACAAACCAGGCAGAAATCATGTCTTTTAGGGAATTACTAATGGAAGAGATGAGATGATGATGGGTGGATGGATAGATGGATAGATGGATGGATGAAGACTAAGACACAGACAGCGAGAGAGAAAGAGAAAGGAAGAAGGATTACCTGCAAAGTGAAAATGCCAAATGCCAACTTAAAAAAAAGCATACAAAGCCTAGAACAATTTAAACACTGGCGGTTTTAGCCATAGGTGACTTCATCTGAGGAAGTGACATCTACAAAGGTCATAGTAGAATGGCAATAATCTGGACAAGGGGATGTCCAGAAAGTAGGAATTACCTAAGTGGAGGTAGAAAAGCAAGACACGCAGTCCACAGGCAAAGCATAGCAAAGTGGTCAGGCTGAATGATGTTTAGAACAGTGGAAGAGGAGGCAAAAGAGGAGTGGAGGAAGGAGAGGAAAAGGAAGAAGTTTTTTTAACTAGTGGAAAGGAACCAGCAAGATAGCTTGGCAGACTAAGCGCCTGATTAGGCAAGTACAGGGACCAGGGTTCGACCCCCAGCACCACATTCCATGCTAGCCCCGCCTGCAGGCACTCTGAGCCAGCCACCGAGACCAGATGAGTAGGTGCACACCTGTAAGGCCAGCACTGAGGGGGCTGAAAACAAGAGGATCACTACAAGTTCAAACTGTGAAGTGAGACCTTGTACCAAATACATACATAAAAATAATAATAGTAATAACCAGTGAAAAGGAGTAGACAGAGGACAGAGCTGAGGACTTGTGCAATAACCCAAACAAAGAGTGACAACAGTCTCTGATATGAGGACCCATCTCAACCAAAAGGAGATAAGAACTCCATTCTCAAAGCAAACTTCCCATGAAAAACTTAGTTTCCCCATCCTTCTTTCAGCTGATCCAGAAAATATAACTCTTTTTTTCCTCTATCTGCTTGAGCCTGAAGGCTTGGTCATTTGAGGCTCGCATCTGATAAAACCAAATAGGTCAGATGGGGAGACCCATCTCAACTGAGAGTTTGGCTCTTGGCCATGTTGTCCAACTAAAAGAACGTTCTTTGTGTAATTAAACAGAGTCAACTCCCAGTGAATATTTGTTCTATTTGTCCTTAGTTTGTTTCCTATCTCCAAGGATATTTCTGAAGCCACTCCTTAAGGACTAAACTGTGGGGTTTAATTTATGTCTGTTTGTTCTGGAGTCTATACTCCCTCCTCTCGTGTGGATTGATCTTGAGAATTTTGGCCACCGACATGGCCAATCCAGGTTGGTCCTGTCATGAACTTCTGACCATCCCAAAAGACTACTGCTTAATCTACACAGAGCTTTCAGGCCTGCCAAGCAAGCTGAATCTGCTTACTTTGGCTACTCCTACTGCTGCCACAGAGAGTAAAATCTGCCTGTGACTAAAACTATTTCTTACTACTGTCCGGGTTTTCACTGGGAGAACTTTATGCCAATTTTCTCAGTGTTTCAATACTTGTACTCCACTGGCATCTTCCGGGAAATGATCCTAGGACCATGCAATTCCCTGGGACCCACAGACAAGAAATCCTGTTTTCAGAATGATCTGGGGTTTGGCTCTCAGAATGGATGCTACTATGCAGAGCACTCTGATTCTCGCACAAGGAGTGCTCATGCTCACGGAAGTCAACAGCAGAGAGAACAACCCTTCCAGCAATGCCAACGTCTAAAACATGAAAAGACAGGTGCTAGGCTATTTTTCAGGAAGCCTGAGCTTTGGCATCCACACACCCATGACTCATCTATCCCAGATCACTGCTTTTTACACTGTCTCTCATAGAACATACTATGCAGTAACTAGCCTTTCCTTACTGAGTAGTTTGTAGAGCATATTGCAATTTTTCTCTAGTGTTCAGATTTATTTCATATATAAATATCTGTGAAAATACTTAAGGTGCCAACCAACATCAAATGATTTCTTTCATAAGTCAAGACATCGTGCTACATGCTTCTACATCCTTCTAGTAAGGCCCCCAGAGAAGATGATGAAGGAAGTAAAACTTAATTACACTAAATTCCCCAAGAGAATTTTAGGCAAACTACTATAGGAATCAATGAATTGCAAAGTTGGAACTATTTTGCTGATACCTCTACCTTAGCTGTACTTCTGAAGCAAGGTGTAGGTAAAGAGGTGAGATTCGAGGAGGCAATTTCGAGAAGAGCAATGGACCCAGTGAATATTCCAAGTGGAAAGAAGAAAGAAGGCCTTGGATGCAATAGCTGTAGAACAAAGAAAAGTGCAGCTTGACTTTATTAAGTGACAAAACAGGAAAGAGGATGGGGAAAACACTCAGCACAAGCCTTTAAATGGCCAGGAAAAGAATTTAC
>NDGN011166523.1:0-10463 GCA_002564285.1 Tympanoctomys barrerae | reverse complement strand
ACTCAGGCCCTTGCACTTGCCAGGGAAGCGCTTATTCCACTGAGCCATCTCCCTGGCCCCACTTATGAAGATTTCTGATCTTGCATCAACATTTTAAAAAATGATCTGTATTTCTATTAATGCCATGGTGGTTAGGTGAAAAGATGAGTGTGAACCTTATATTTGTAAAAGACACATATAAGAATTTCTGCTATGCTATGGGTTGAATTTTGTCTCCTTAAAAAAAATAAAATATTGAACTTTTAATCCCTGGTATTTCAGAATGTGACTTTATTTGGAAATTGTATCTTGCATAAGTAATAAACTGAAAATCAGATCATTAGAGTGGGCCTGACCTAGTGAGAGTAATGTTCTTAGAAATTTGTAGCCAGAGGTGGACACAGAAAAGGACAGTGCGACAACACAGCTAGGGGACTGAAGAGCCATGCATGTCCTCACCCAAGCAAGTCAAAGATTGCTCAGGGGTCTCACAGGATGCTGGGTCATTCTGACGCCTTAATTTCAGCCATGCAGTCCTGAAAACGGGAAATTCTCCATCTAGTCACCTAGTTCTGAGTACTTTATATGGCAACATTAGGAAACGAATGCAGTTCCTAAAACATTATTTGCTGCATCTAAAACATTTGGTAATCAGTATTATTAGAAGTCAAATAGCAATTGCCTACTTAACAGAAAGAGAGGAATAGGGGGGTGAGAAGATACAAGAAGCTCATTGGTGGCACTACTATCCCTCAAATAGATTTAAGCACTCATTCTAATCTAAGAGAATTGTTGCTGCCAAAACTATAAGAGGCACTAGTTAGTTGTATCCCAAGAAGCAGGTAATGTAGTGGACAAAATGGTGGACTAAAAAGACAACTTATTAAAAAGTTAACCAATGGCAAAGTATTCTACCACTTGCTAGGTAAGCAGAGAGCTAAGAATCATATTTCTCCATGCCTCCGTTACTCATCCATGAAGTGGGAATGACACTATCTTTTCATAAGGTTTTTATGCATTAACTGTTATATAAAACATTTGAAACGGCGCCTAACATGCTTAGTGTGTACTTATTTAATAAATAATACTTTGGGAAAACCACAAAATTTGAAGTACAGTACTTTATGATATTAAAATTAGCATTAAAATGTTCTTCATCAATATTAACAGTAGTACATTGGTATGCTTAAGGAAAACATTTGTACAGATGGGTCTGTAATAACACATTGTGACTTAATAAATTCATCTTAAATTCCTGGGAACTCACAAGCAGATCTAACAAATACTTAGCTCAGTGATAGAGCAGTTCCCTAGCATGGGCGAGTTCCTTGGTTCAATAATCAGTACTAAAAATATAGAACAAATTATAATTATATAGAATAAATTATAATTGTTTTCTATCTCTGAACACTCATTTTATCCTTTGGTCAAGTTTTAAGTATAAGCTTCCATCACAATAACTTTTTCCTGAATCATACTCCTCATATATATTCATAAATTCTAGGATGAAAAGCTCAGTAGTGTTTCTTTCTGACTTTAACTTACGTGTCTCCCTATTTGATTCCTGAGGGTGTATACTTGGTGCCGCTAATTTAATAATTCCATAGAAACTCATAGGTTCACTTGTATAATCATCCCCAAGAATGATCTCATTAATCATTTTCTGCTGTAAGCAAATCATTGCAGAAAATGCTAAAGGTCTGTTAACTCATATTTCTCAGCTCCAGCAATTAAATATTGAATAAAAACAGTAGTAGCTCGCTATGTTCTCTTTCTCCTTTCTTTGCTTAGGAAATTTATTTTAAGCTCAGGGTTCTAACCTTAAATTCTAGACAATAATATGTGGATAGCTTTGTAATCCAATGCAGTGCATTAGAATATTGCGAGGATTTGGATTTTAAGTAATACTTGGCAAGGGCCATATAGTCACCTTATTAGCTATAATAAATATTAAGTGATCTCCCTTTTTTTTTTTTAACACCGATGTCAAAATTGCAGTTGGAAGGAGCTGTTCTGAGACAGAAGGTGCTGGAATGTCTCTTTTTTATTTCTATTTTTATTTTTATTTTTAGGGAAAGGTCTTGCAGGATTTGCAGGTTCTCACTACTAGTTCAGACTTGCAGTGATTCTCCTGTTTCCAGCCTCCCAAGGGCTGGGATTACAGGCGCACGCCACCATGGCCAGTCTCAATTGCCACCTCAGCACGCCCCCTGGACAGGGAGGCACAGCAGGCCCAGGGATTGAACTCCCAGTCCCTGGGCCTGCTTGCAAGCATTTTAATCTGCTGAGCTATTTGGCTGGCCCTGGAACTTCTCTTTAATGCAGAGGTGGCCCTACCCCGTAATCTGCAGTACCTACTGCATTGCTATTCTACTGCATGGTGTTATGAGCCACTCAGTCCATCCTGTGGTCTTTTCAGTGTTTCTTTAGACTATGTTCACCATTCTTATAGTTTTCCTTTATGAGATTAGTACCTTCTAGAACCTTGTTTCTACTTAATGAACTTTGAACAGCATTGAGGAAATGAAAAATTAAAAGTAAAGCATGTACCTACTTTTCCTGAAAGCTTGATCAATTTCAAATGACTATTATAATGGAGTGTTCAGAGACTCTGTCCTGAGAATTTATCATTCTGCATAGGAAATAGGTTTTTTGGCTTTTGGCAGCTTGATATTTTGTTCTCCTTTGTGCAAGTATGAAGGAGAGTGGGCTGATTGAAGAGATTCATTATAATGTAGTTTCAGCTCTTTGACCCTGTCCAATGGGGAGAAGTGAAGAAAACTCTGCTAAAAATAGATAAGCAGAATTCTGGATAAACAAAATGAGAAGACTGCTTCTTTAGGATTCTCTTCTAAAAAAAAACCAATGGGGATTGTTATTTCTGAACAGGACCTGAAAATCAATTAGTACCTATTAAATATATGCACTTTGAATATAGAAATATTAAATATGTGCACTTTTAAAATAGAACTTGATATTTGATTTATTTATACCACATAAACAGAAAAAAGACTGGATAGAAAGACACAGTCTTACACACAAACGAGCCTTCCATAGGTGAAATGGCTTTGTCCTTTCAAAGTAAGTTAAAAAGGAAAGAGAAAAACTATACACCTAGCCCAATCTTGCAAGACATTCCCATTGAAAATGAAAAATGGCTTTTGGAGTTGACTATTTAAGACAGCAGATGTAGAAATAGAAATTTTGGCAGCTTCTGTCAGTAATTAATGAGTTTTGGGGAAACCCAGCTGATACAGAATTGGGGTAGATTACTGTTAACGCTACAGGGATCTAACACCTGCAGTGTGCCATCTTCGAGATGGCACGTGAAGCTGACTAAAGGAGATTTTCCAAATTGCTGATAGGATTATGGAATATTTTTCAGGACACCTAGAATGGACTCTCCCATTGGTACAAACATCACATACACATATTCCTTCAAAGTAAGAATAACGGTTCAAAATGTCTTAAATTCTTGGTGGCTTCCTAACATGGTCATAAAGTTATGTATAGATTTTCTTTTACCATTGTCACCACTGCCAAACCCTTGGAAAATATCTGGTCCAAGCTTTGTAAGTGAGAGGTCCAGAGAATTTGGCCAGGTACTAGGGGAGTAAAGGGGTAGTATAGCCTACTGTAATAGGAAAAAAGTGCAAGGTGCCATGAATATGCAAGTTTCTTGTACTCTGTAGTAAGGAATTCCCTTTCTGTGATTGGTTCCCTTCATGATTTTACAGTTCACTTCTCTGCTGTGAATGGCGGTATACTAACTAGCTTGCTAGCTAATTTCAGTGTGTTGATCCTAAATATAATTAGTACATATTTGCCTCAGCTATTTCTGCACATCTGGATGTAGGTTTTACAGGGCTATACAAATTAGGCATTCTCTCCCCCATGTGTTGGCACTGAAAAGATGCTGGTATGGGACTTCAAGGCAGAATTCATACATAAACATTTTCAGTTACTCAACTCTGCTATATCACTGTGTGTGCTTGAAAGGATATAAAATTCAAGTAGATGTGGGAGACATTGACGAGAAAGTGTAGGAATCCCTGTGAAAAGGACAGTTGCTCCAATTTTATTGGACTTTTCTAAACTGCCTATGCAGTCTCTTGCCACCCTCTCAATTCAGCAGTCTAATTTAGTGTTTCTCATAGAATTTAAACTCACCGTAGGCTCTGTACCTTGTTTCCAGAAGATCGGTCTTGGTGATTCATATCCTCCTGTGATTTCCATTAAATGTTAGCATAAAGTTCAAATGTCTGATCACAGTCTAAAAGATCCAACAAAAATTCATGCCTATCCAGCAGCCTCTCACTATTATCTGCAAAACACCAGGTATCCTTTCTCTTCCCTGAAGGTCTTAGAACTTTTGGCTTGTTCTTCTCTCGCTTGTTGAGTGAGTCCTCACTCTTCATTTTCTGTAACTGAAGTATGCTCTTTATTTGGCTGCATCAAAGGAGCAGAGCTGTCAAATGTTAAGTGATACATAGTGAAAAATGGCAACCACTGCAGAGACATTGGTGTTTCCATTTGTTTGAAACTCTTTATGACAGATAGTCATGTACGTGTGGGAGTGGTCTAAATTCCCATATATTTTTATCAAAAAATGGAGGCTTCTTAAGTCATTCCCTATAGAAAATCAAAACTGCCAAAAATACATTTAGCTTGAACTTAGATACTTAATTTGCACAATTAATATAAAATATGTATTGAGTATATCTTGTTTTCTGAAATCTGCAATAATTTCTGCTTGAGAGTTAAAATCTATTTACAGAAGTTGATTATTCACATGTACAAATCAGGTGAATTAATTCTTTCAATCAATATTTATTAATTATTATATATGTATCTCTAAAAGTTATGTTTCAGTTTGTTATGTATATTCTCTAAAAACCCATGACCTAACGGAGTAAATCCATTAACCTGTGAAGCTATTTGCTCTCTTATATGCTCTACCAAACAACGTTTCTTGCACCATCACTGGACTAAGCTCTGAGAACACAGAGTTCCTGATTTCACAAGCTCCCACCCTTCAGCTGAAACAGACTTGAAAAATGATCACTATACTGTTCTAAAAAGAATAACACCAGCATGATAAAGTTACAGGATAGTCACTTAATGGTGAAAGAGGTGGCAGTGATTCATTTTAGGAGGTTTTCCTGGAACATCTAAGAATATTGTAGTTTTGAAGAAAAGAAAATTCTATTAATAAACAAGTCTCCAGCCTTTTCCTGACACCTGGCTTCCTTAGTGTCTTTCTTTTTGCTACTACTTAGTAAGATTCTTCCTTTGGCTGATGGTTATTGATAATGACAGTCAGACATAGCAGAGGGTCTACTGGGTAAACCAGGCCTTGGAGATGAGTTTGGGAGTAATTTAGAAGGAAGATAAATAAGGGTTGATATTGGACATGAGGAAAATAAAGGGAAAAGGAGCATAGAGACTTTTAAATATCATTTACTTTGGACTTCCTGTCACACTTATGGTGTCAACAATTTAAATATCCTGAAGCTATATATAATAATGTAAAGAGATACACTCAACCCATTACTTTGAGCTCTGTGACTAAACCAGACAGGGTACTGAAAGGTAAATGGAAATTTACCAAGAAGACAAAGAGATGGCATCTAACCAGAAAAATGGAATGCCTGAGGCATATATGCATGAAATAACAAGGGCTATTGTCCTAACCCTAAGAAGCTTATATCAACTATCATGCAGGAAGGGAGGGATGCCCTCTTCATAGCCCTCTTCATAGTATAGAGATCTTAGTAGATGAAGTTGTCTTATGGAATACCCCACTGCAATATGGACATTTTTTAATTAATTAATTACTTCATGACTTCAATAATTATTGTATTTACTATTTCCATTAATTATAAATAAGATTTCCATTAATTATAAATGAATTGTTTTTACTATTTATTGATACAACCTTTTTATTTGTAGAAAAATGTCGATATGAGAATAGGCTAGATCAATCCATCTAAAGCACTTATAATACCTTTGTTATTGCCATCCATCTTTTCCTTTGTATTATCCCTTCTGTTTATTTTACAAGTATTGTCTAACAAAGTGGTGTTGATCTAAGCATCTCTTCATCCCTGAGGAACTATTGTTGGGTTGTATTAGTACTGTCGCTTCTCCAGTGTTGTATTTAAGATAGAGATAATCGAGATCCAACATCAGACTTGATCACTTACATGGGCTTATTTTGTACAAACTAAAATAGTGACATATAATTTCATCTTCTTTTCTTATAAAATAATTCCAACTTTATATAAAACTCAGACACTATGAAACCTATTCCTGGACTCACCACTGATACAAACAATGAGGTACAAGATGAACAAGTTGTCAAAAATACTTAATCATTTCTTCAATTTACATTGAAGGTTCCCATTATAACCATTTGGCAAAATTCTAAAATTTGATGTGACTTTCATCCAGATATTAAAATGACAGCTATTCAAGGTGTAGTTTGCTTTCCAAAGGTAGTACCTAAATGATATTTTGAAGTAATTGTCATAATTTTTAATTGCCAATTCATATGTGATTACTGAAGAATGTGGTCTAGTCATAGTAACCAACAAATATACATGCTATACACTGTAATAAATCACATTTTATAATATCTCCATGCTGAATAACAGTATTATTATGCTAGAGCTTCTATAATAAAGGACCATAATCTAGGTGATTCAGACAACAGAAATTTATTGTCTCACAGTTCTGGGAAATCAAAAAACAAGATCAGGGCTGATTCATTCTGAAGGCTGTGAAAGGGAACTTGCCTTAGGCCTCAGCTGGTTTCATTGGCAATCCCTTATGTTAGTTGGTGGTTGCTACATCCTGAAGTCTCTGCTTTCATTGTCACAATATATTATCCCTGAGTGTATATCTGTGACCACATTTCTCCTTATTACAGAGATTAATTATTTTGATGTGACAGACTCACCCTACGCCCGTATGAGTTCTTCTAACTGAATTCCTCCTATTTCTAGAGGTGGTCATATTTGGAAGTACAAAGGGCTTGAATTTCAAAATAAGAATCTGGGGAAAGGAACACAGTTCATTTCCCAACAAATCAGGATAGAGCGTACACTCAACATCCAGCATCTGTACAGTTGGCTTGGTGCTGTTGGACAGTGCATACCATTGAGCAAACGATTCTAAGTGTTTGTCTTTAGCAACCACAGTCAGTTTTAGGATGGCTGAAAGTATTGAGCATATCTGTAATGTCACTGGATGCCTTTATAAGCATTTATTATTTTTATCTGCTGGAGTTCAGAAAATAGTATCACCTGTTGACTAGATTTGGCTTCAAGTTATGTTTCTATTTTGGGGGGCTACAGCCAAAATCCTTAAAGAAACACTTGATGTTAAAAGATTCAAACCATACCCTATTAAACCTTTAAAGTTTTGCTTAGGTTTTTTTTTTTCTTTAAAGGAAAAATACCACCAATAATTGTGTAATAATATGAAATGAATTAGGGTGTTATCTCAGTTACTCTTTTCTCGTTGCTGGAACAAAATGTCTGACACCCAACATTAAAGGAAGGAAAGATTTATTTAGCTCAGTTGGTGGAGGTTTCAGTCCATATTCAGTTGGCTCCAAGGCAGAGTGGCTCAGGGCAGAGAGTAGCTGTTCATGGCAACAGAAAATAGCATAAAGTCAAAGGGAGGGGCAGCAGCTGCAGCAGCTAGCTAGTCTCTTTCCCTTCCTTACATTGTAATGCAGATTACAGTGCTACCCCAGGGCAGGGGTAGCACTCACACCTACAATCCCAGCATTGGATCATGAATCAGTCATAAACTCCAGAAGCAGCCCCATCTAAGAATATTTCAGTTTTGCAAAGAAAATTCTTTGGGGGAACAACTAGACACAAATCATTATATATATATATATATATATATATATATATATATATAACATTCTATGTGGCTGTCTACTCCCTTGTTGAAAAGTATAGTACCCCGTTATAAGTAAAATTTGAAAATTCCATTAGGCATACATCCTATTGGAATGATGCCTTTTTAAAATTTTGAGCAGACTTAAGCAATTCATTTTATCACCAACAACTCAAATTAATTTTAACTGAAGCAGTAGAATCATTAAATAGAAAGAGGGCTGGATGTTGTGACACACTCTTATAATTCCATCACTTGGAGACTGAGGCACAAGGATTACCATGAGTTTGAGGCAAGCCTAGGTTTATTCAGTGAGTTAAAGACTAGTTGAAGCACATAGAAGTACCCTGTGTCAAAACACACACACACACACACACACACACACACCACACACCAAACAAAAACCAAAGAAGGAAATTAAGGAGAAGGAAAAGGAAGCAAGGAAGAAAAAAAATAAGTAAATCCTGTGAAGAATAGGGAAGAAAAAGAAAATACTTTCAGAAAGCCTTTCTTAAGTAAGTATTGTTTTGTAAATAATTCTGATTTTAGAGTATAAAATAATGGCCATTTACTATCAAACTGATCACCTCTGTGTTTTTGTTAATAATTTAAGCTTAGGATGTCATCAGGTAGTGGCAAGCTATGCTGATCCCTGGCTACTGCGTCCAGTCTCTGCTTAGTGAGAACCCTAATGCCTAGCTCAGAACGAAGAGCAAAAACCAAGATACTGGCAAATGCTTTTTGTTTAAGATTCTTTCCAGTTAGGCCTTTCTGTGGTGGGCTGATTTAAATTATTGTACCTTGTGAGGAGGTTTGACAGTTTAACCTTTTGGACAAAAGGTAAAAACATAAATTGAAAGTGCTTTAAAGTCATGGCCATATGATGACATAGTGAAAAATGTCATTTATAGTCAGGAGGCCCTCACCAGACATTTGATCTGCCATATGCCTTGATCCTGGACCTCCAGCCTTCTGGAATGTAAAAAATAAGTTTATGCTATTTATAAGTAAAAAGAAAAGAAAAGAAAGGAAAACAAAAGAAAAAAATCATGTATCGTGTAAATGGACAGAGCTAGAAGTGCAGGATTAAGTGATATCCTTGGGGACTGAGACCCAGACCCATGGCTAAATCATACCCCATAAGTTCGTATCCTGAGCCCAAATTCGCATATGTTGCTCCAAGACAAAGAATGATTGAGAATACAGAATAATTGTGCCTGAGATTTTTAAACCAAAACTAGCTGCAAGAACAGTTTAAAAATCGTAAGATCAAAATTAGAACATTAGACCAAAGAAAGAGGAAAGACGAGGCAGTGAGACATTAGAATGTGAAAGTGAGTGCCAAAGAAATGTTTCTACTATGTCGGTAATGTATGGCTTTAGTTTTATCCCAATTGTAAGTTAGCAGACCATTTTATGGGCGCTATAATGTCAGTAGAAGTGCATGTCTAACAAAATAATAGAGTGCATTACCAATTCTGCTGTGATGACCACTGCAGAGAAACTATTAGACCCATTTGTCAATGTTCCTTGTTGTCTAATAGCTTTAAAGAATGGGGAGTTGTGGAAACTATTCAACACTCTGAAGATATTATTCCTTCTCAGACACATTCCATTGAATCATCAATTTTGAGTAGGCCTATTTGTCCACCCATGCCTTTCCGGTAAGCTAACTGAAGACAACAAAGCCACATTTTGAATGACAGAGTAGAAAAATTAACAGTGTGTAAGTGATATTTGAAAGGTCTATTTATTATTTCAAATGAGATTGATATTTTATTGCATTGTGAAGACTGTGCAAGTTAACACAGGACATTAAAATAAAATACATGCAAAATAAATGTTGAAAATAATAAAATATGTTTTGCCGGCCTGGAAAAAACAAAGTCCTGAGTTTAATTCCCTGTACTCACAAAAAAATGAAAAGAAGGGCAGGGGAGCTAGTGCCTACCTGACAAACGTGAGATCCTGGGTTCAATCCCCACTACCACATGCCACACTGGCCCCATCCTGAGTGCGCCCAGCAGGCCACTGAAACCAGGCATGGTGGCACACCCCTGTAACCCCAGCAATGGCGAGGCTGAAACGGGAGGATCACTATCAGTGTGAACTGAGTAGTGAGACCTGTACCAAATACATACATAAATAAAAAGACTTTAAAAATTTAAAAATAAATAAATAAGTAAAATGAGATAAAAATAAAGAAAAAGAAAAATAGCCTGGAGTACAGAAATTGCATTGTGATGAAGATATCCTTTACAATGGATACATTTGATAAGCTTTTTGAAACCCAGTTGATGAAGAGCTTACAGTGGTAGATATTTGTGAAACTGTTTGCCTTACCAGCTTGAATCCCAACCTTCATTATGTTATCTGTGTTCCCAATCCTTATACTTCTAAATGCCAATACTCTACCCTGACTTCCTCAACAATTATCAGAATGGGTAAGGAAATACAAAAAAAAAAAAAAACTGATGAGAAAAGCAGATAGCGTAAAGTTGTTCTTTTTTTGTTTGTAAACTGAGAACTACTTGTTAGCTCTTTACTCTGGCAGTGTGGGACAACCGTAT
>NDGN011166516.1:0-11797 GCA_002564285.1 Tympanoctomys barrerae | reverse complement strand
CGCCGTGGCCGCGCTGCCCTCTCCCTCAGCCGTAGAGTCATGGAGTGGCTTCCGAGGCCCAGCTTAAGCACTTTTGTTCAGGTGGACAGCGTGACTATGATGCACGCACAGCAAGCAAAGGCAGAAGAGCCAAAGCTGTTCTGAAAAGAATCAGTTTTCAGAAGAGTAAGCTGAAATCCGCAACTGCCCAACTGCAAGACTCGCTGAAATCCTACAACGATCGAGACGATGCGATACTCGCACAAGGAGACGAATCACTGGAACAGAGCCGAGCCCAGGAATAAGTCCTCATATTCGTGGCCAACAAAGGGGAAGACAGTTTAGTGGAGGAGAGACCACTGTTTAAATGAACGGTGCTAGAGCTTTCGGGCCTTGGGCGTCCACCCTGGCAGGCCACTGGAAGACCCAGAGTGTTCCAACGTGCTTCTCATGCAGCCCAGCGCTGCTGCTTCCCATGTATGTGCCCAAGGAAAATGGACGTATATTTCTGCAAAAAGACCATGAATTGAATGTCTTAAGAATATGCCAAGTCAGTGATAAATCAGTTAATCCACACAACGAAAAATACTACTCAGCAAGAAAGAATTGGGAGCCCTGCACTAGGAAGCGGATGAGCCTCAGAGCTGGGCTGAGCCACAGGCAGGAGACCACAGCAGGCGGCTCAGTGGACAGCACACACAGGAGACTGCAAGGAAGGGGACAGCAGGCTGGCTAGTAGTGTAAGAAGGAACGGAGACAGGCCGTCAGGGCCCTCTCCCAGGGGACAGAGATTCTGAAGCCTGGGCGATTGCCGTGGTGGCACAATTGCATGTATTTTTTATAAATCTTTGAGCTGTAACCTTCCAATGGGTGAATATTTTAGTTTACAAATTATTTGTCAGTGACGCTGTTTAAAGACATAGAAGCAAATCAGGAAGTACTTTAATGAATGAGATCTGAACATGACATTTCCCAGAATTGACAGGTCTGGGGTATGCTGTGGCTAGACTCCGTTCCTATGTGTTTTATGAAACAACTTTATAAGGTGAAAGACACAATGAAAGTTGATAGAGGCCTTTGTTTAAATGTAAATCAAAATCAGACTAAAATTCTTTAAAATGTTAACTGCATAAATTGAATGGCCATTAAGACAAAAAGTGTTTCATTGCTCATAACCTAATTTTAGTGGTTTTCAGAATTTATCAGTGTAGACTGATGCAGCCACTGTGGAAATCAGTGTAGAGATTCCTCAAAAGCTGGGACTGGAGGTCCCCTGGGACCCAGCTGTCCCATTCTAGGTGTTTTCCCCAAAGAAGTAGAAACATTGCACCGCAGCAGCACATGCACGCCCATGGAGGCGGCAGCGCAGGTGTCACAGCTGCATCTTGGAAGCAGCCCAGATGCCCATTACCTGAGGAGTGGATAGAAAGGCGTGGTGCCCTCATATGCTGGAGCACCACTTGGCTATAAGGAAGGATGGACTGGAGGCTTTTATAGGCAAATGGACACGACTAGAAACCACACTCTTAAGGGAAACAAGTCAGACTCCCATTGTAAACATTATATTGTATCTCTACTGAAAGAACCTGAAGGAATAAACAAAATCCAAAAATTACAGTGGTTATTGGGCAAGGGAAAGAAACTTCTCAAAAGACAAGGACAACTGGAATGGGGAAAGCAGAAAAGGAGAAAGGAACATGCACAAGATAGCTGAGGTAATTGTATTACTAATTTCTATTGTTTCATTGAAAGGAACAGTTAATGTTTATATGGCTTGACCAATCTTTTCATTTTTGAACAGGGTCTCACTGCACAGCTCAGACTTGTAGTGATCCTCCGGTTTTTAGCCTCCCTAGTGCTGGGATTACGGGTGTGTGCCACCACGCCCACACTCCATCTCTGACTCAGTGCGTCTGGGGGCGGGGCTGGTGCAGGGCGCAGTGCCAGGAACCGGACCCTGTTCCCTGCGCTTACCTAAGCAAGCGCGTAGTCCACAGAGCTGTCTTGCTGGCCCTTGTTGGACCAACTTTATGTGCCTGTATCTGTTAAATCATGCAACTACTTTGAAGATAACAATATACAGTATACCAACCATTGTCAATTTCCTGTCATCTTGTTTTGAAGTTCTTTATCATTTTTATTGTGTTTTTGTTATCTTTAAAAAAATTAAAAAGTTCAAGGCTAGGATATAGCTCAGAGGCATAGCACCTGCCTGGCAAGGGTAAGGTTGTGAATTTGATTCCTGGCCTCACCTCCCGAAAACCAAAATTAAATAAAGTTCAGTGACATTTGTCAATTTAAGTTCAATGCTTGTTTTCATGTAAAATAGGAAGTATCAATATGATTAACTGAACCCAGTAGTTTATACTGTTTAAGTAAAAATGAGTGTTATAACCCTAACCCATGAGCCCCAGATTGTGTTGGAAATATGCAAGAGCTAAGCAGACCCCCAGATCCGGATGCCCAAGTCCCATGAGGCAGCGCAGTGTTTGGGTGGGACCCCAGCGCCTGCTGCTGCACACTTCCTGTGAGAGTGACTCGCTCGGCGTGGATGACTGACGGGAAGGTGCACACATGCCCCATCTCAGCTGCGCCTGGTGAATCCATGACCAGAGTCCCACGGTACCAACAGCCAGTCCAGACCGGCCTTCAGGCAACTTCCCAGCAGGGGAGCTGTGCTCAGCGCTCAAGATTGCCTCCCTGTCAGGACAGCCCTGGGGCTACATCTCCTTTCCACATGAGCCCAAGACAGGAAGTGCACTCAGGAGGATTCCTCCCCTAGAGGACCTTGCTGCACCATCACCCCAGGGAGCGGGGAGTGTGGGAGGGGCCTTGCTCTGCCCAGGTCTTGGTTTCCTGTATCCTGAAAGGTGAGACTTAGTCCTAACGTACTTCACACCTTTGAGTAGTGTCCCTGTATCCTCAGGGGAGCCCCGAGAGGCCAGTGCTCATCCAGAGTGAGGGGCCAGGTCTGATGTTCAAGTGCCTGTCCGTGTCCTTGGGCGATGGGTGACACTCTTGGTCAGAGTGGGGACTGCCCAGCATGCAGCTGAGAAGGCCTGCAGAGTCCAGAGATGGACCATGGTGTGGGAACCTGGGCCATGCTCTGAGCCCGTGCTGGGGCTCGGCAGTTGGGAAGGAGCTGAGCAGAAGTTGAGCATGCTCTGGGCTTGATCTGCGGGTGCTTCTTCACACTGTCAGCTACGTAGCTGCAGGCTGGGCCTGGAGCATGGGACATGGGTGGATGGATGTGGAAGCCGGCCGCAGCCGCCCAGGAGCAGAGTTAATGTGTCATCTTGAGATGTCCACTGCTAGGACAGCATGTTCCATGAAGTCAGGGGGTGGCTTCAAATGCCCTCCGAGACCTCATCTCAAAGCCTAACCCAGTTTCTTTAAAATATGTAACATAAATCTACCAACTTCACTTGCATTGTCTACTCAGCAAACTGATAAAACTGCAGAGATCCTAGCAGGCACAACGGATCTTCTCCCCAGTTCTGATGATTTTAGTTTCTGTACTTCCTTAACTTACACACAGCACCTTATACGCCTCTAGGGGACTCCACTGGGCTTTGTTTATGACAAGGAGTCACCCTCAATCTGGAGCCGCTGGCTACTTGTGTAGTGGCCCCCGGGTCACATCCATGTGACAGATCTGCCAGAATTGCGGGGCACAGAGGACTAGGACATGGTGCTGACCTGGAGTTTTATATGACTTTTCCTTTTAAGAAAGAATGTAAGCGACTTCCACAGCAGGGCTCAGCCTTCAGGTCAAGCCCTGCAGCTAAGGCTGGTTCCACATGCCAAGCTCGCTGGAGGGCCCCTGCCAGCTGCAGAGTCCTGCGAGGACCACGTCATGGCTGTGTGGGAACACGCATACTGAACAGTAGACACTGAACAGCCTCCCCGGGAGCCAGCCTGTGATTTCCTCCTGGAAAAACGTCCTCAGTGCTGAAGACCTGGTTCCAGTGGTGTCATATGACATCAGTATTTGACCATTTGTCCCCAGGGCCATCAAGATTGAACTAAGACCCCCAAAGCTAGGCACCACCACAGGAAGAGAATTCCATTTGCCCTATGAAAAGTCTATCAGACCAAATTACTGTTACTCACAAGGGTGAGAACAAGGGTGCCAGTTGTCCTGTTCTGTTCTTACTCCACAGCATAGATACCTGTGCTCGCATTGGTAAGAGCCCTAACGGTCCTGTGGGGGTCTAATCTGGTGTGACAGATGCATTAGCCTGGAGAACAACATGATGGCCAAAGTAAACTGTAATTCCTACCCCTAACCTTTGGGGAAATAATTGCCTAATAACCTCACCACAGGGTGACGAGTGCTGTGTTTGATGTGGCATGCGCTCCACACCTCTGTGCTCTCTCTGGGGCTCTGCGCTCCCACAGGGCAGCTCTGATCAGACGCCGGGGTGCCCTATTGAAGACCCAGGGACAGCAGAAGAGAAAGCAGCAGACATGGTAGGAGACGTTGCCCCAGCTCAACTCCTAATCCATGAACAAACACCAAAATCAATGCCAGAACAAAAAGCTTGAGTGAAAACTAAGCATGCCTGGGGCTACAGAGGAGTAAAAACAGCTTTCTCCCCCTTTATTCGCGCAGTCCCACAGTGCACTTAAGAGCAGGGCACACTCTTAGGCTGGCCCTGAGACACCCAGGCCAGCGCTCAGACACTCCCCTCAAGGGCAGAGTGGGTACCCTCCCCCTGGTCCCAGGGTGCTCTGCAGCTACCGTGGGGAATACGACCCAGCAGAAGTGCCTGGCTGTGCCCCAGGCTGGCCACACTGGCCGCCCAGCTCTCACGCTCGCTCTGGATGCTTGCTAAGAGAGCCCGGTCTCCAGAACGGAGGAAGCCCAGGCCCTAGGAGGGCCAGCTACAGCTGCTCAGGGTTCCGGTGTCGGCCAGCGGGCTGGTGTGGGGAGGACCTATGGGAGCCCCACTCCTGAGCCCTGCCAGTTCCAGAACCAGGGGAGGCCAAGGGAGGACGGGACAGGTTCCTCCTTCCCCAGCAGGCTCAGGCAGGTTCTTACGTGGCTGTGGATCTCTCAGCATCACCACTGCTCTGGCCTTAGTGACGGGGAGGAGAGGCTGCGCGTGGCTGGGTTCCGAGGAACTCTCCCCCGTGTTTGCTCCTGCCTGTGGCTGCGTGCTTGGGAAGTCTATGGCTCTGCCTCTTGGGGGGTCATCAGGAAGCAGGGGGAAGGCCTCTGCAGTGAAGGGGATGGAGGTGAAGTGTCCATGCCTCCCCTCTGCTTCCGCACACCTGGACAGGGAGGAGGATGGGGTAAGCCACAGATTGGCGGGGTTTCACCCATCCAGGCCCTTCTTAAATGTATGATGGGCAGGGAAGAAGGAATAGAAGCCCTGGCTGGCACATCTGCCAGCGCGCCGCTGAGTCTGCCCTCACCGAGCCCTGTGCTGAGGGTGGGCCCGGGCAGCCCACAGCTGGGGGCTCAAGAGGTGCTGCAGCCCAGGAGAAGCAAGCGCTCTGCCGGGGCGCGACGGAGGGACAGGGCAGGCCAGAGAACACAGGGAGCACAGTGGCCTCTGCCTGGCTTCCCTTAAATGGCAACTTAAGGTAGGATTCAGACTTAGGGCCAGTTTTAAATGCAAAGCACAGGCTGAGCCCTAATTTGTGTTAATTTTTTTTTTCTTTTATGCATTTGGTTGTTACAGGGTCTCATAAGGCAGCTTGGGCTCATGGTGATCCTTCTGCTTTCAGCCTCCCAGTGCTAGGATTAGAGGCGTGCATCACTATGCCCAGACTCTGGAAGGCTCAGCCAGCCCTGGGGGTGGGGCTGGCACCGCATGTGGTGCCGGGGCGGTCCCTGCACTTGCCTAAGCAGGCACTTTAGTGCACTGAGCTATCTCACCTTCCCATATCTTAATGGGCTTTTTTTTTTTTTTTCCATTTTGCAGTATTTCCTCTTAATATGGTGAGAAACTCCTTATCTGTGGTCAAGAGAACATTTTGTTTGATTTTTAGGGGAAAACACGTGTGCACCTTGCACACTGACCACGAAGCCTCAGCACCCCGCGCAGTCTCGCCCTCCTGGGCTCCAGCCCGGCCTGCTCTGTTCTTCAGTCAGCTGGAATTCTTGAGACACATGAGTGATTACAGGATTTCTAAAGATATTCTAGTTGGATTAAAATAAATGAGATTATGCTCCCATACCTGTAATATGTCACCACCCCATTGATTGACAGGCATATGGGGGGGGGGACAGAAGGAGAAAGATCTGCAGAACGGCCTTCTGCATCCCTCCAAATGAGCAACTTCAGCACTTCTGCTAGCGTGAGAAGCCTCGCCCACCCCTTGTAGACCTGTAGTGGCCGCACCCAGAGGCCACGCCTCAGCCAGGGATGCTGGGCGACGGCCGAGACGTCTGCACCTGTGTCTAGTGGCCCTGTAAATGCTTTTCCTGCACTAGTCAACTGCATCTCTGGACGATTTTAATCTGCTGAACCCAGTAAGTATTGCGAGATCCAAAACCCTTGAATTACTTCTCCCTATTTTAAAATTTTCCATTTTTTTCCAGGGGAAAAATGACCAACGAGAGTGCCTGGAGTGATTTTAGCAAGGGTTTGGGTAATTGAATAATAGCTGTGATTTCTCTGGTATAGTCAGCATCAGTTACTCCAGGCAAGACCTGGAGCCCTTTTAAAATGAGGCTGCTGAGGCCTCTGAGATTCTCACTGTACCCCGAGGCACAGGTCCATAGACCCCAGTGGGAATCGGGGCCCCATGCCAGGAGTCAACAGCAATCTGGAAGAGGAGCTGAGGTCCAAGCCTCCGCTGTAGGTTGCTGTTTGCCAAAGGTCAAAGATGCTTGTGGCAGGGGAGGGGAAGCGCCCCCAGTGTTCCACTGTTATTGGGGCGCAGGCCACCCCACTGAAGTCTCCCTGGACCACCCTTCCTTCCTCATCAGTTTTACATGTGCAGTCACTGGCCCAGTGACACCTTTGTCTTCATCTAACAGTGGGCTGGAAGGTTTTATTGAGGCAGATCGCAGCTGCGTTGTCTTAGGTGCAGCAGAACAGCTTTGGGCTAGATGTCCCTCGTCCGCACAGTGGAAACATGACCTTACTTTCCTCTGGATTTTAGACTGTGGATGAAGAGCATGAGTAACGGTTGCTCCTGCCAGGGCAGCGCCCTGTCGCATGCGGGTCGAGATCCGCACGCGTCCGAGTCATCTTGGACGGTCCAGCTCGCTGTTTGTGGTTTTTCAGACGCTCTTTACACCATTTAATTCATTTTCGAAGGCTGATTGTTGAACTATTATTTCACTAGCTTTCCTGTCACAGATAACCTCAGTAGTTTTGCAGCAAACCTGCCGCAAAATCTTGGAAGGGTGGGTCAGAGCCTTGCCCAAGGGAAGCCGAGAGGAATGTTTTGCTCTTACAAGTGCTTTCCCCGAGGGGCCCTAAATGTAGGTCTCTTAATTTGCTACATAGTTAATGCAAAGGTCAGCTGATCCTTTGTAGCAAAAGTATCTTTTCTAATTAGCAAATGTTTTGTAATGGATTATGTCATAACCCACATTTTTGTCTGTTCCCTGCTATATTTAAAGAAATTTTCTTTCCACAATAAATGGTCTTGGGCTTGGAAGATGGCTCAGTAGAATAAGCACTTGCCTGGTGAGCACAAGGGCCTGAGTTCAATCCCTGGTTCTGAAAAAAAAAAAAAAAAGTGCACAATAAATAGTCTCCTGGAAAAAAATAAAATAAATGAGATTAATTTTAAATGTTTGTTATATAAATAAATAGCAACTCAAAATGCTCTTTAACATCTGACTGCTTCATTCTGGAGTCACCCCTGAAAATGTCAGGAAAGACTAGTACTGTTGAATTATTAACTGAGGGTGGAAGGAGAAAAAAGCGGGTTCTTCAGCTAAAACAAAGCAGGGCAGAGTGCACTGCCTCACGGCGGGCGGCAGAAACCAGCGACTGGGGGGTGGGTTGGGGCAGCCCAGGCCTCACCGGCCGCGGCGAGGAGCCCCCCGTGGGCGTCCGCACGTCCTCCCCAAGCTGCTGTGCTGGAAGCCCACCTCGCGCCCTGTGCTGTGGGGAGCCAGGGCTCCTGCAGGTACCTGGCCTTGGCCCCGCGGCTCTCGAGCTGTGTGACGTGTCCCTCGCTGTGTACAGTCCACTGCACGGCCCTGGGTGGCCCGGACAGCAGTCGAGGTGCAGTAGACCCCGCTGTGGGCGCCTTCTCTCCTCTCTGCATGTGCGTGACTGGCCGGTGCTGCAGCCTGATCCTGAGATCCCCGAAGACGGGGTTCGTTCAAAGTGTTGTTTTAGAAGGAATCATCTCAATGTGATTTTGCTAACCTTTGATTCTTTCACAGCCATGCTCAGCAACTCAATAGCTGTCCATTTCCAGCGGAAAATTCGTAAAGCGCTGCCTCACCCATCGCAGACCACCATAATCTCCGTTTTGCAAGTAAACCTTCCCTTCCCTTCGTCTAAAACACTGGTCCAGAAGAATGACAGCATTTTTTATTTTCTCTTGATTTTTTCACTGTTTGCGCCTCAACTCTTTTCTAGGAAGAGACCGAGACTATTCTTTTTTCAGCTGTGTGAGTGTCCCATCTGGGCCCTTGTGATGCCTTCCTGGGACTTAAATGAATTAAGAATTCAAAAGGTACTTGTTAAATGAAAGACAGATGACCTGGTGGAGTCAGAGTGTAAGATGCTTACGGGAAGCACACTGTTTCTGGGAATCAGGGCCAAACGGTGTACTTGGGCTCAGCAAGTGTGATGGCTTATGTTTAGGTGTCCCCAAGCCTCACGCGGTCATAGGTGCAGCTTCCTCACAAGAGGCTGGATCTAGAGTGTGTGGCACTGGGATTGTTTCATGGTGCGGGTTAGGCTCGGGGCACTAGGACTATTGGTGTAGCCCGAGGGAGGCAGGAGGGACGGGAAGAGCCCTGTGGTGAGCCGTTCCTCCTTGGTGACAGTGACACCTCTGTGCCTCACCACCCTGCCCTGAGCCAGCCAACTATCCACTGAAACCTCTGCGAACTGTAAGCCAAATAAACTTTTCCTCCTCTAACTTTGGGTGTAGGGTATTTTGTTTTGGCAATGAGAAAAGAAAAGAAGACAGTAGGTTCAAAATGGAAATATTACAAAGGAAAACAACTTTGAACTAAAGTTTCTGTGTCATAAAATCATTACATTTCTAGAGCTTTTTATTTTTCTTACAAAAGGAATGTACAAAAAAGAAAAAAAAACCCAGAAGATCAAGCATGTCTTTTTATCTGAGTTAAAAAGCAAACAACAATAGCAAACTCATGACTCTAAGTTTAAACTTCAATAATGAGAAACACTATGGCTTCCTCATAAAAATTGAGAATTAATATGTTCCCAGCCTTAATAAGTCAAAGCTGTTTGCAAAATTCAGTTTTGATGTTGACATTTCAAAAAACCACCCTACGTATCAGCACTGAGCCTTCATTTTCTGTGAGGCTCTGCTGTACGAGGCCAGGCACCTCGCTGCTCTCACACTGTGTGGTGTTTTCAAGTGCATTAAACTTAGAAATGCAAAATTTACTACTTTATCAAAGCCGAAGTTTAACACATGAAGTGAGTCTCACAAATTATATGATTAGGATATTTTTAAAATTATGTAATAAGATGAGGCTGATGTCTGAAAAAGTTTTTATTATAGAATCATGTAATTGATAGCCTTTATCAACAATTCTGAAATATTTGTTGGAAAATCTGTCCAGTTTCTAAAATGCATTAATTATTCTGATCCTTTGGTGACCTGGGGACATGTATAAAATTATAAATCTCTAGAAAGTTTTTGCTATTATTAATTAATATTTGTTACTTACTTAATGTGCTGCTTCACTTTCCTGTCACTGGGACAAAGTGCCTGACATCCTCAACCTGACGGAGGGGCAGATTGCTTCAGCCCCAGTCCTTGGTCAGCTGGCCCCAGGCATGAACTTCAGGGGGAGTGGCATGGTGACTTCCTGGGGAGTCCTAGAAGAGTGCCCACAGAGGGCCGCGAGGGGGGAGGGGCCGAGGCCAGGACCCACTTCCTCCAGATGCCCCTGCTGTGCCCACTGAGCCCTCCTCTAGTCCCCTGGGCTGACCCTCCCAACCCGACGGCCTCTGCAGGAGTCTCCTACTCCGATCACATGGTCAGCAGCACTGACCAGTATGGCTGCATTTTCTTCTGCCCAGTCAGTCCCAAGCAGTCTGGTGCTGGTTTTCAGGCCCCATGACCACCGGGCAGGGGCCCCAGTTAAGCCACCTGGGCTGCTGAGGCTGAAGGTCACGATGGATGGGACCCCTGGGCTGGATGTGGAATTGAGTAGCTGCTCAGGCACGGACGCAGCTGCCCCTGGACACACCCAGGGTGAAAGCTGATCCACTCCAGGGGCCAGAGGCCACGGCAGCAGCTGAGAGCAGACCACGAGCTGGCCTGCACCAGCATGTGCAGGTCACCAGGTGGAGAGTTCTTCAGCATTTCCCACGAGGTGCCTAGTCCTGCTGCACCAGCTGGCATAAATTAAAGGAAGTATATTTCTCTAGAATGATCCAAAAGCCTGAGGTTTTACTTCTCCTTCCAGGTTCTAACTTCTTCCTCCAGAACTCTAATTTCTTAACCCAAACCCCAACAACACAGTACTGCAGGTGAAGTGGCTTGAACAACAGACATCGATTTCCCACCCTGGGCCTGGCCCTCAGCCTGGGGTGCTGAGTGCGGGGTTGAGAAGGGCTTCTTCCTGGTCAATAGCGAGCATCTGCTTGCTGCGTCTTCAGTAAAAGATGATAGAGCAGTCTCTAGGGTCCACCTCGCGCCTGTGTTACCTCCTACGGGCTCTGCTTCCTGACACCGTCATGCTGGTGGTGAGCTTGGGACAACACGCTCACTCTCCACTAGCCCGTCACAGTGTCTCCTGGGCAGCACAGCCTTCGAGAACACCCAGGTCCTCACATAAGGCAGCACAGCATTTCACATGAGCTGCGTGCTTCTGGCCGTACACTGAGTCACCTCAGAGGGCGCACGATGCCTGACGTGATGGAGAGAAGGCACAGGCAGTGGCTGACCTTCGCCGCCTGGCAAATAATGGCCTGCAGCTGAGTCTGTGAGTGTCGCTGCAGAGCTGGGCTTTTAAATGAGTCTTTTCAATGCAAGGTGGGTTCAATACACAGAGAGCTCGTGGGTGAGGAGACCCCCATGCATTCGAATTGGGATGGCATCGGTATGAATTCTACATTTTTACAGTTTTGGAAAAGAAATAGTGCAGCATATTCTGAATCATATTTTCTTATAGAAATGATATTTTTTCAAGTGTTAAATTGGGGATACTTGTACATAACCTTAATTCTTTGGTAGCTAGACATGCATGAACTAAATGATTTCATTAATTATACTTTCTAAAGCTTTTACAAAAATTCCTCAGATATTCTGAAGAAATTCCACCCCCAAATCCACTCAGATTCAGGAGGAAGCTCAGAAGGCACCAAAGAAAGCCAGCAGGGAAGACAGAGGCCCCCCCGGGCGTGGGGGTCAGACAGTCACGGCCCCGAAGCCTGGTCGACATGGCTACAGGGATGCAGCTCTAGCCTTGGTGAGGGGAGTCCAGACAGAGATGGCTTGTGGACAGGCTTGGGAGGCTCAAGAAGCACTGTGCTGGGAGGCAGAAGCCGCTGCTGCTCCGAAGCCACTTGTGCGGGCTTTCTGGCAGGTGCAAGCATGAGGCAAAGCACTGCAGAGAAAACCAGCTCTCCTGGGGTGCAAGAGGACGCAGGACATCAGGGCCTTGGGGTGCACTCCCTGTCTCCTC